>JAOWBH010000042.1:853423-863551 GCA_028566215.1 Silene coronaria
TAAAAGTTAGTCGCTAAATGTAAACAAGGTATCCTATTAAATCTGAGACGTAACACTGCGTTACAATTTACAAGCAAGTCTCAAAGTTTTTCAAGGTTCGCTTGTTTTTTATTAGTATAGCCTATCGACAAATTTTAAACGGGTCATGACTCACGAGTTCAAGACAATGCAACGTTCCATCCAAAATTAAAGTGGAAATTGGGATGTAATACCACAATTGTAAGCAATAAGCATCATCGTTTAACAGCATTCGTACAGAAGAATTACATCCTAAATGTTGAAAAAATATTTTCCGAAGCAGTAAGATGATAAGAGATCAATTTTTTACATGGACACAGACTGGCTCAGAACAGTGAAGAGAGAAACAAGCAGAATTGCCCCTTGCCAAAAATTCAGGGGGAGCAATAAACCAAAGAACTAGGAAACATTGACTAAACAAGAAGTTTGGAAAAGCCTCAAAAGACATGATAATTTGCATAGTAGAATGGTATGGAAAACAAATTCAAAGAACCCCATCATTCCATCTGTCTTCACAAAGACAAAATCAGAGGTAAAAAATGCAGATTTCAATAGAAAAGGAAAGAAAGGGAAGCAAATGAGAACAAGGTCAGTTGCTCGAGGAAGGAAAATAAGGGAAGAACATGCCAAATAAAGCACTAGAATCAAAGGAAAAACCATATCCCCGATATCCAAATTCCATGATTAAGGATATAAGATTAGTAGCAATTTGGAAATAATACAAGGTTACTATAAATCTTAGTCAATCTTCAGTCAAAGTTTTGACAAGCCAATGACATCAATCTTAGATCACAGAAACCATAGATATAGCCCACCACCCCACCAAATTATAATAATTTATGTAACAATAACTTAGACAAATCTTCTAATTTAATTTAATAATGAGGTGCACATAAGATAAAGAAGAGATGTAGACCCAAAAAAGTAACAAATTGGAAGGAAGCTCATGAAATTCGTATGCTTAAAAGAGTTTGTCTATTCTTTCTCACTCCTCTCACTCATTACATCTCCTTCCCCTTTTTTTCTTAAGTTCAAAAATAATTATTTACTCCGTATTTAAGACGGGTATTATTGTATTAATGTATTATCCATCCTTAAACTTAGAACAAGTCAACAAATAAATGAGATAAAAAAAAAACATAAAGTTCATCCCGTTTTTTTCTTAAGACGGATATGTCCGTATTAAGAAAAGACAAATTGGGTGATATCTTTTCTTACCAAACAGTAGTGATAGTACTACTCCCTACCATTTTTCCTTTTTCTTATTTCCTTTTGATTAATTTCACTTTTAAAATTTCTTTCTGCCCAATTAACAATTGAAATTGGCAGATTACCAATCATCCTTTCCCCTCTATAGGAAACACCTATCATTGCTCCCAACAATCCTTTTCAACCTTAGAAACCTGAGCTTCTAAGATATTCCCCCTCCAATTCCCTTCTTACACCCTCTTCTTTCACTTTTTCTCCTTCAATTCTAACTCCAATTCCAATTCCCTCCTCTCTCTCTCCTCCTAACTTCTCCATTTAAATACCCCCCTTCATTGCACTCTTTTCCTCCCCTTCTCTCTTCACTTCACTTCATTTCGTCGAAACTTATATGATCCCTTGTTAATCCTCTGTTTTCTTTCCTTAATCACAAAAAATGGACCCTAGTTCCTCTGTTAATGGATTCTATACCTTTCTTACAAGAGGCATAGACGATCTCGAAAGAGCATTCCTTTCTAACAACTTCATGTCAATCCAATTCCTTCAAAGAGCACTTTCCCTTTTACGATCATTTCACTCTCAATTAACCCTTTTAGTTCAGAAACTCCATCTCCCTGTAGGAGACAAATGGCTAGATGAATACATGGATGAAAGTTCGAAGCTTTGGGAAGCTTGCCATGTTCTCAAATCCGGCATATCAACCATGGAAAATTACTACTCCTCTGGCCTCAATATCGCCTCCTCCCTCGATGCCCATCGCCATATCACTCCCCAAATCTCTCGTCAGGTATGTGTGCTTATATGCATGCGTGTTTTTTTTTATCTTGTTTAAGAGTTATTCACACCAAAACCACCTTTTAAGTTCTTTGTCTGATCATGCATTTGCAACCCTGTGGTACACCCTCAAAGACCTTTAAAAAAACTAACAAAAAAACCTATAATTAAAAAGAAAATAAAAAGGTAAGAACACAGAATTTATAATGGTAACAAAAAAAATATCAACCTTACATACTTTTTTACTACAAAACAGGTTGTTCGGGCGATATCCGGATGTAGAAGGGAAGCTATAGGATTGGAGGAGGAAAACAGAGCACTGATGGAGACAAGAATCCAAACACTCTGCCTTCGGTTCGATGAGAAGGTATCAATCGAATCGAAGTTAAATGGATTCAATGGCTTCAGAGGAGTATTGTATGCCATGAGAAATGTAAGCTCCTTAATTCTGATGATCTTGTTACATGGGTTAGTCTATTGTTGGCCAGAATCAAACTTCCTTGGAGGAGGCTATGAAGGGTGTACTATATTTGGGTCCGCTTTTATGGTATCAACAGCAAGGTTGCAACAAAGGGTAGCGGGTCAAATCAACCAGATCAATGGCGGAAGGGCGGGGGTTTTGCTATACGAATTCAGAAGGTCGAAAGCCGCTATGGAAGAGCTGAAAGTGGAATTGGAGAGGAAAGGAGGGGAGAGAGTGGAATGGGAATATGAGGTGGGGATAAGGGAAAGAGTGGAGGATCTGAAGGGTTGTTTTGGAGTGCTAAGATCTGGTAGTGAGAATATTATTGGACAAATTGATGATTTCTTTGATGAAATTGTTGAAGGAAGAAAGAAGCTTTTAGACTTTTGTAGCCACAGGTAAGTCTAATTAAGGTAAAAAAGGATTACCAGTGATGGACAGAAAGCCGAGCACTCAAATCAATTAAAAAAAAAAAAAAAAAAAAAACAGAACAAGAGAATTGACAGGATGGTTCAGCAAAAATTACACGTAGATGATCAACCAACAAAGGTTGTAGGGTGTTGGAATTCACCCCACTTTTCTTCCCACCTTGGTTCTTTTGGCAACAACAATAGGCACTAAAAACAGACTTCTTACACTGCCACTAACTTCATTTTGTCTCAAAAAATAAAATTAGTGATAGTGTTGGAAGACATTGTTGAGGTGCTAATAGTAACTTGGTATGAATCAAGGAGTTGATGTTTGTTCTTTACCGTCCTTCGGAAAAGGACTTTTCGAAATTTATTATTATAAGTAGATGCAAAATATTAGTAGCTAGGAATGTGTAGTAATAGTAGTAGTAATTTTAAATTATCGTCGTCCTACTATATGATTCTATTATGTAAGCAAAGTCCTAAACTCTTGATCATGGATAATTTTCAATGTAGAGGGGTTTCTATGGAAACTACAAGTTCATGACTTCTATGAGTTCTATCTATGCAGTAGTTGTTGTCTAACATCAAATTCTACGCAACAGCATGACAAAAAATGGTTAGACCATATATAGTAAGCCGTTTTTACCCAGCTTACTTAAAAGAGAAAGCTATAGAAGATTCTTAACATTTTTCTATACCAAAGTCAAAATCTCTACTTTTCTTCTTAGCTTCCTTTATTTGGCTAACTATAATTTTTATTCTGGTCCTTTCCGATGAGGTAACAAACAAACCATTTTACATTTTTACTTCTAGAGTTATAGTATATTTTTATCTTTTTCTTTTGCACGAAGTGTTTTAAGTAAGAAGCCTTAGGAACTATGTTACTCCAACACTTCACTCACCTGCCGTATCGCGTGCCCGACACCTACCTATCCAACACCGACACGACACTTCATTTTAGACCAAAAATTTGAAAAATTCTCACAAAACAGCCGTATCCGACACTCGACACATGTCAGATGCGACACCCGTGTCGTAGAGTCGGGGTAACACAGCTTAGGAAGGTAATCTCTCACAAAACAAAGTTTAAAATTCAATTCCGGAAAAAGATAAATCACCCCTCCAAGGCGATACTAGTCGGCTGATATTTGTTTATGGGCTTCCCTTGAACAACTGTTCCTTCCCAAGGGAACTGAAAAAAAAGGGTGCACTCTAGTAAAAGAGTAAATGACTAATCATTTCAGCTGAGAAAGAATGATGAAAAGGAGTGAGTTTTTAACAGTAGCAGGGTAAAAAAACAAACCAAAAAAAAAAAAAAGATTCCAACGTAGAAGAGTTCTGGTAACTAAGCTTTTGAATGATTCGATTCTATTCATACCCTTTAAAAGCAATGGACGTGATTATGATTCTCTCAAACTCCCCTGCCTGACATGTCTCTTCTGCACCTAACTCTCTTTTCTTCACTCTACTCTCTAAAATAATAAAGAAAAAGAAAACAAAAACATAAAACCTGAGAGAGCAGATTTCTCAGTCACACCGAAAATGCTGCCTTTTCTAGGGGGAAATTGTGGGAGGCGAAATAATACCATCTCTTCTCTCTGTCTCTCTCAACTGAATCCCATGCTTTTTGTCCATCCCCGAAAATGTATACTTTGCCTCCTTAGGGTGCCCAAATGAGTTGTTCATGGAATCATGGCGGAAAGACCTAATAGACCCAGCATCTTCGGTCGTAAAAAGAAGCATGCCCGGAATTTGCATTTTAAATAATTAGAGACATATGTCCACACATTAATAAGTCTTAAATCTGCTAACCCACTTGTCCGTTGGCTATAACATGTTACGATCGACCCTCGTCAAATCTAGGTTCACGTTTTATTACCTTTGGTACCCGATTTTGGTTTTTATAATTATTAAACTGAAGGCCTATTAATAAATCAATTAAGAGGAAAGGGTATCAAAAAGGCAGCAAACATGACAAACTGCTAATCCGTTCAAAGACACTGGATTAAGCATACAAAGCATATGTTCCTCAGATTTCACAGTTTCTCCCAATGCTAGGAGACCAATTCCGTTCAAAATGCCAGATTTCATTGCGTAGGTAGGTAAGTAAATGCAAATTACGAGTAGTAACTATGAGTTGAGACTTTACGGGAGATTTAAATTTGCGACGATGTTGCTAAATGACTGGAGGTATCAAGAAGATTTGGTAATTTATATGGTCATGTTTAAAAAGAAAACATGGGGGTCATGCCGTCATGGGCCATTTACATGCACATGTAAGAGACAACATAAAGAGTAGTTAGTCAATTTAGATTTCATGAGAATTGAAAGCTCAAAGTTCAGTATAGTCAATTAATCGACCTACTTATGATTTGTGAAGGAGAAGAAAAGGGGGCACATAGAATGGAGCAAGGATTCTCTCCCTTTCTCGAAAAGAAATGGAGAAGTCATTTCCTATCAATGGTCCGGATTAAATATGGGCTCAATAAGATGGTTGTAAATTTATTTGAGAATGAAAAGGGAAATGAATGAGATTGGAATATATAATATAATAATGTCTGTGAGAGAAAATGGAGAGAAAAGAAATGGAAATGATCTATTTTCCCCATATAGAATGGAACAGTTTATAGGTCGAGTTTCATAAATCTAGTTCCAAAGCCAAGGAAATCAGGGAAAGTGGCCCATAATATCATGGCCCAACAACCATCTTGTTTTGGAAGACAATGCACAAGAGAACACTTTATAATCTTCCTAATAAGTCAGCATACATGGGGAAACAACATTGCTGAAAAATGCAGTACAAACTGCAGCAACATATATTTCATATCATCTACACGTTTAAAGTCTCTTCTAATAAAGCAAAATAAGCATAGAAAACACATCCTACTTCGGGTCTGAGTGAGGATTAGAAATTTTGTACCGAAAAACAAATGTCAAAAGTTCCCTTGGTTATAACATGTGACGGTCACAGTCGTATGAGAGTACTAATAAGAGTTTTCAATTTCTAATAGTCAAATGCTAACTATTCCTTGACTTTATAATTGACGGAGTAAAATCTAAAATAACTTACCAGTGTGCCTATATTATGAAGTATGAGTAACAATTAACTGGTATGATCATTGGTGAAATTTATATTTACAAATAACTTACCAATGTGCCTATATTATGAGGTATGATTTAGTTGGAAATTTTAGATTTGACACGAATTTCAGAATGGATAAAGTTAAACACACAATAGGCAGGAGTTTTTGAGGAATTACCCAAGGTAATAATGTTACTATGGTGGGTAGTAATTAGAGCTGGTGTCAGGTACCCAGGTCATCATGGTTAAGTGAAAAAGACCCACTCAGAACAACTATGAGAAATCATTTAAAGACAGGAGGAGCAAGACAAGAAGAAAAAATAAAGAAAATAGTACAGCAAGCTAGTCCTACGTACTTGCCAGATTCCTTCAACAATAGAGTTTGAGTGCTACCATGTCGAAGAGATGTTCAAAATGGCAGCTAAAGTCACAAAAAAACTACATCCTGGGGCTTCAATGATGGGGATATGTTCAGGAATCGACAATGAGATCCTTTTATTGCAGCCTTTCTATTTTCTGTCTATATATCACATGCATTTGAAAGGAAGCTGGCAATCATTAGAGATTTGACTTACAACTAAGCCTACACTCTAGATACAGTATATTATACATGCTGGTAAAAAAAAAGGTGAAAAATATTTGGCTAGTGTAGAAGAAACAACCAACTAGAAATCAAACATTAGTTCCACTCTTCCACTTTCAAAATGAAATTCCTGTCCGAGGCGTTAACTACTGACAAATTACGATGTAAGACATGATTTTTTTGTCTATACAAGAACCTTTAAAGCACTATAATAATAACAAATTCTTTTTCCTAATAGAAAAATAATGAAAAGGTCATCCTAACTATAATGTTAGGATTATCTCAATTCCAATGAACAATGGTGATAGACTGAGAGAAGAGCCCCTTGTCATGGATAACTGCCTTAGTCCATGATGAAACAGGATAAATAACACAACTCTTAAGTGTTACCTAGCTACAAAGTGATGATTCCCAGAACATGTTCGGGGAATTCCGCTCTTATGCATCATCAGACACTATCATCTATCTAAATTTCTCAAAAACGTCCTAAGAACCACATATCTAAGAGTCCGACAGAGCCAAAAATGGACAGCTAGCCAATGAGGCTAGCTGAAATATGGATGTTCCACTTTAAGAATGAAACACTATGTCTTTCCATCCAAGGTGCTAATGTATTCTTTTGAAAGTGCTTGCTTATCTATAAACTAATAATTTTTATGGTCCATTCAACATTATAGACTCCGAGTTTCCATAGGAATATGACTCAAGACTCTTACAATCCGGAGCAAAATTTAAAGACTCCAGCGGACAATATATATGTACCACTAAGGCTTAAATATGTACTTACGAGAACTCATTGCTGAAGTCAGATTAGCAGCATGCCGATGGGACTATATATTTACCTCAAAATAATTCAGAGAGACATGGAAGGGGTCTAAAAAAGAATGAGTGGTCTGAAAAGAAGAAAAGACTCAACAAGTAATATTAACCGACCCAGCAACAAATGGTTACAAAAATATTTCAAAAATGGAAAATAGGGAAATAGAAAAGAAAAAGGCATTATTCAATCTCAATTATGCAGTAGCATACAAGCATCAAAGCTTGCGGAAAAAAAAAATTACAGAGTAACTAAGTTTACAGGAGAAGCGCAGTGGATATCTCGTACTAGCATGCCTCCATCTACCACAGCCATAAGGCCTAGATCCTTCAACTGAAGATTTAACACTAAACGAAAGGAAACCCTGAACTTCTATGATATACTATGGTCACAGTTTACAACAGATAAACTTCAAAAGACAGTTTTTCTAGACAGCTCAAATCAAGAGGTGTGGAAACTTCTATAGTGGCAGGACTTAGTTTACGATCCAGCCCATAAATGTCCAAAAACTGGAAAGGTTTCAGGTGAACAATAGTAACTATTCAAATACACAAAGCTCTTTGACATTAGAGAGGGACCCAGCTTCAAGCCTTAATAACCCCACTCGGAAATTTATCTACCATTTCATGCTGGTACAAGTTCTTGTCTTCTCCCATCCCTGGACATCTCTTGGTACGTTGATCTCCCTTACCCTCCCCCGGCTCATTATAATTTTCCATTTGGTGTTATTAGCTATTAGAAGTGAGGTAATAAAAGCAAACAAAGGAAAGAAGGTAAGCCTGCGTAAAAACAGGAGGCTGAAATTCCAAGTGATCTACCTGACTACGATACATAGCTTGATGATGAACTGTGAACAAAACAATAGGAGGAAATGTATTAAAGACCTAAAACTCTGTAGTAGGTTCACAAGACAGCGAGAATTTCCATGTATCAGATAGAGAGTGACTCAAAAACCAGATTAAGTGAAACACAAAAAGATTCAAACGATATCAGAGTATTAGTAAATGCCATTATGAGGGTGAGAAGGAAAGTGGATTTGAGCCAGTTACATGGCTTTACTAACATGTAAATATCAATGCACAAAATTCATACGACCGTCCAACAAAAAGAAGGCACAAAAGATACCTCACAAGTCACAACTCAATCACACATAACACAATTACACAAGTGCTACTTAGGTGATCGCAATGCTTCATTTTTTAATATAACAATTCATTTTCCCATACGCTGTTGCCTCATTGGTAGAGAAAACAGTATACGAAATCATGACTGATTCTAGAGAATACTAACATAACCCTTAAAATCCACCATACTTGGTACCATCTTGATAACTACGTCATCACCCTATATTTTAGACCATAAATCATTTATTTCATCCCAATTTTGATGCTTTCATGTGTGAAATATGCCTAATTGTGATTAAAATGCTAAAATGAGCTTTACCGGGTAGTTTGTGGAATATTTTATAGCATTGCACGCATTTCTATGCAAAACCGATTTCCGTGTTGAAGCCGAATACCCAAGACACACCCTTTGGTGTAACTTTATGCACTAGTTGGTGGAATCAGCCGCGGTGCAACTCCACCTCAGCTTGTGTATCTTATTTACTCTTGCGATGTATCTCCATGCATGAGCCTGCGTATCGAGATCAGGCACGGTGCATTGTCATCTATCCAGCGCATTAAAAATAAGCCCGTCGGTGTAAAACAGCCCCAGTCGGCGTAACTCAAGGGCGGCCGGTGTATTATACACCGGCTGGGTCGTCAGATTTGGGCTTTGTTCATTTTCCTTCCATAGTTTGTATTTTGGGCCTCTCCTATATATATATATGTAATGATCCATTTTTGTGAGACATACTTCATTTTAGAGAGAGAGAGGCTAGGTTAAACACATATTTTGGGAAAATAGAGTGAGTTTTAGATTAAAATTAGTGTTCTTGAGTATTTTTTATTTGGGGATCTCATTTTTATTCAAATTTTTATTATTATTCAATCAAGCTTATTATTTTCTTCATCCTTTGTTGGTATTTCTTATTTCCTTTTTCTCTTTCATCTTATTTACTTGTTATTTCAATTTCCTTTAATTAGTTGTTGCATTATTTGAATATTTAGATTTCTTATCATCCAAGTTACTTGCTTTAAGCTTAGATTCAAATTAATCCTTCATAATTAGTTGTTAATCATATTTCTCATCACATATTGCATGCTAAATTTTAGAAATCAATTTATTAAAATGATGAATGTTTTGATCACTAATTTAATCAATTATTATTGCTTAATCACCATGATTAGTGAGTAGTCCCTTCACTAAGGTGCGATTAGGTGTCGACTTGAGTAATTTACCCAATTAATTCCAATTAAATTAGCTGTCAAGAGAAGACTAGTGGGGTTTACCAAAGGAATTTGACTTGTTATTGTTTTATTTGGGAATTTGGTTAATTATTGACCCTTGTCCACCAATGGAAATTGATTAGGTCCATATTTGACTACCCATCCACATTCCTTGCCTATTTGAGTTGAACCCGGAAGGGAGAAACTAGAAAGAGTGCCTTTGGGAACCGGTTTGAACTTCACCTTCGGGAGAAGGGTTGGAATGACCAAGATTTATCGTGGTCCTAAGGACCTAAGGACCTAAGGACCTTGACCTTCACTTGGGTACTTTGGAAATGACGCGTATTTTCGGGTATTAGAGTGTCGTGTTTAGGAGACCGATTTACGAACCCGGGAGGGAGGTGAGTCGGGATTACTAGTGTCCTATTACGAACCCGTGAGA
>JAOWBH010000042.1:882278-898269 GCA_028566215.1 Silene coronaria
GGGATATAAAGTGACATAAGTGAAAGGAGTAACCTGTTCAACAGGTTGCCCTTCACTTAGAGCAATAGGAGTTAAATGATAGTATAGTTGAGATTAATTTGGGTTATTGTAAAGTTGAGATTATCTTGAGCAGGACGCGCATAGTTGGGATTATTCCCATTAATTATCCCTATTAATTTTGCACAAACTATTTTACATGAAAAAATGAGATAGCAACACTGGGTGTTACTGAATTCAGTAACACCATGAATATTTTAGTAATTTTTCCATTGTTTTCATTTCCCTCTGCAAGAACTTAAAATTCAAATTAGTCTTTTATTAAAGGGTAGTATAGGAATATTTCAATACAATTACATCTCGAAAACTTCACTGATATCTTGTTCACCATTTTTAAAAGATTGATCAAATGGATGCTTCAAATAATGATATATAGGAGCAATAACATAGCTTCATTAATTCCCATTTATTAATCTATTTGACTGCAAATTAATCAAATATTAATGAAATAATCAAGACAATTATCAATTTCAAATTTTGTTGAAAAGGACGATTTGATAGCACCTTGGTGAAGTCCATAATTGGAGATTGATTATTGCGATTATGCAGTGCAAGAAGATGTATGCTGATTTTGTATTTTAAATTTTTAATGATAGAAAATACTTGATTTAATTAAGAGAGGATGAAATATAAAAAATTACACTCCTACCCTTCTACAATTGGCGGAAATTGAAAATTGATTATCAGTTTTATTTAATTTTTTATTATATTTTATTACGGTTTGATCTTTAAAAAGTAAACCACTTCAAAACAATACTGGAAAAACAATGGACCCGCAGAAAAAGAAAGCGGACGGGAAGGGAGGGAAAGAGAAAGACAAGGACGAAGAGACGGGAATATAGTCAGTTTTGTATTGTTTTTTTTAAATGAATAAAGGAAAATGGATCACTACTTTACCATCCTATCTATATAATAACATAAAAAAGCTTAGTGAGCCGCTATTGAAGTGACACGTCAGCTCATACACTAATTGCAACATGCCAACGTCCATCCTACTAAACATCTTCACTTCTTTATCTTATTTATATACTAAGAAAGAAAGAAAAAAAAAAAAAGCAAAAGGCATAATAAACACACAAAAAAAAAAGTCAGACCACAATTGTCGATTAACCATCTCTTCATCTTCAACCCCTTTGTATACCTCCGTGTGAAACCAAAATTTTGCGTATACATTAACCCTAAATCTGGAATTTCATTTGCCTCATATTAATCCTTTATTAGGCCATCATTCCACCTAAAATGCATTTCCATTCTCCTACACTTTCATTACCACTTATTAACGGAGTATATAGTATAATATGACCATTAAAGTTGCGACCCTATTAAGTAGTTAAAACTAAAAAGCCGGCCTATAAGACCCCCCAAACTTCTATGACTACTTGACAAAATTGAATAAACCCAACTCTTGGTCTTTCCCCTCGCTCCTTACCAAAATTATTACCTCTTCTCAGCTTTTAACGAAAGGTAAAATGATGGGTCAATCCATTATTCAAATGTCTAACTTCATTAAGCCTACCATTGATTGCTTTATTAATGCCAATCATAATAAAATCTTCAATATGTAGTTACTTTTTAGAAGGAAGACTAAGAGGTTGTTCATCTGTAAATTCAATCATTAATGATTTAGTGTGCCATATATTCCCAGTCAAAAGTCTGTGTCTCTTCCTGAAATAGCTGATATGTTACTTTTGTTTTAGTGTTAGTACTGGACATCTTCTCTTCTTCTACTCTTTTCCTCCTTGTAAATTAAATTGTCATGCTTTTTTGCCCCATTTTATTATATGTCACGTACACTGAGGAATTTATGAGTTTGATTATTTATTTTCTGGTTTACAATTTGCAGATTGCGACAATAGTTGTTCATATACAACGTGCAAGGAGTCGGAGAAGAGAATAGAATGTATTAAAGCACATGAAAGTTATAGCTAATACGAGGAAAAGAAGCGAGATTTTGGTAAATATTTCATTGTTCCATCACCATTATCATTATTATATTTGAAGCTTAATTGTTTAGTTACAAACTATACATTTTTCCCTGCCAAAATTTATGTGCCATTTGGCTGAACTGATATATGAATTGTGTGTTACTTTTGTAACAATAAGTTCACAAACCGCATTTATGGATTTCATTTTATATTTTTTTTGGCTATTTTACCAGGTGGACTATTTTGAGGAGCCATGACTTGGAATTTAAAGTAATAAATTTATTGGGCACGTCATATTGTGACGCTCAAACAATAATTACTGAAACAGAGAAATGCAGGGCGTCATCGTCTTTGAATGATATAAGGTTGAATCATTTGTAATATTATAATAATATTTTTTCATGTTTTTGAATAGTTTAAGGATGCATTAGAGAGTTGAAAGAATGAAGTTGTTGAAGAGATTACTACGATCTATCAAGTTTAATCCTCCATCTCATTTCAGGTGTGGCACTACATGAATAGTAATGTACTATTATGGATATGAGCGTGTGTCAATGCGAATATTTAAGATACGATCTAGCTAAGAATGAAAGTATGCGAGCAATTTTATTGTAAACTACTGACTAAAGAATAGAAAAGTAATGACTATTTCATATCAATCTATATATATCTATATCTATATTCTATATAAAAGTATAATAGAAGAACCACCCTGACACGTGTTAGCTCATTATTCTTTCATTTTCCCCGCCCACCCTCCTTTCCACATCTATTGCATATTTTGGTTATTTTTGGTAATCAAATCAAAGTTGACCATAGATTCTTATTGAATCAAATGCTTTAATTTTATGTATAATCTATATTACATATGAATTCACTAAAGATTTTTTGTAGTATGATTTATAGCTTACTCTATTTTTTATACTATGTATTTACTTTTTTTAGTAATATTTTTCTGTACTCTATTTTATATGTTTTGTATTACTCCTATTGCAATATATTGCATGGTATTGATAGTGATACATATTGACACCATAATAGACTAACAACGCCCCCACTTGAACAATGTAAAAATGTTGATCATCTTATTTTATATTTCTTCTTAATCAAAGCCCGCGATTTTTTGAGTGTAAAAAAACTAGTTAATTATTACTAAACCAAGAAAGGAAATTGAATTGATCCCTCTCATGTCTCATTACAGCCTTGGGCCTTGTAGGCCAACTTATCAACCTTGGGCTCTCTAGGTACAACCACAAATACCAACTAGCTTAGTTAGCAAGTCATGTGAGGTGGTACCCATGATCAGTGTTCGAAAGTCGTTGGCATCAAAATCGTCCTTATACTTCCTTTACACCATGAAGTCATAAAAAAGCTGAAATGATTTTTTAACAAGGGACCAAACGGATCAAGAAAATTGATGATTGATTTATACCCTGATTATTCAAACTGTAACAAACAACTCAATGAATGTCAAAATTGGTCCAAAGAGGAAAACTCAGTTTCTATGACAAGGAGTACTACAACTTAACACATGATGTTGTAGAAGATGCGGAAGCATATGTCGTCATTGCTCCTTTTCCAGCCGTCTTTTGCTCATAAACTACAGATCCTGCAACATCCTTGTGTTGAATGTATCCTTGTAAGAAAATGTAGAGGTATATATGTAGAAGGTCTTCAAGTATATAATGGATGCGAAACATCCAGCAATCCAATTGCAGAATTCGACCTATACTTCAGCTTCTAATGCAATGATCTCGACGCTTGCAAGACAGGTCATTCATCATCGGTGCCAAAATACCTGTCTCCAAACTCACCCATTCCTGGGATAACCCGGAAATCGTTGTTCAAACCAGATTCAATTTCTGAAGTTACAATCTTTATTCTTGGAAAAGTTTTACAAACCGTATGCACTCCTTGAGGTGCCTGATTTTAGTAAATATATAGACAAAAATCAGATAATAGGACCAATGAAAGGGTATTCCACATATTTGGATTGAAGAGCAAAAGGTAAACGATGAGGTTGACATGAATGAATGAAAATTCTTACAGAGATGAGACTGAGAAATATGATGTTTGCTTCTGGAACACCTTTCTTGATGAGTAAAGATATGGCCTGGACTGCACAGTTCCCTGAACAGCAGCCAAAAGATTACACAGTGAGTCAGTGACCTGTCATATATATCGGATCAGCAGGTTGCAGGTTAGCTAATTGCAGGTCACGTAGAATGCAGGCGAAGCTTGTTTCGGGTTCAAAAATACAGATTTAAAAGGATCACAGGTTAGGATGCATAATAAAAAATACCAATAAACTGTTCTTTATTTTCTTTAGTTTTTACATTATAAATGTATAATTATCTTAATCTAATCATTTCATTATATTCTTGATTTAAACAATTCTGCCATGAAAAAAGTGAAGGTAGCAAACTAGCAATGGCGGCATATCAAAATTATCTATTTATATCTATATTAAAACTACAAAAGAAGAACCGCTGACATCATCCCATGACACATGTCGCCTTCTTATGAATTATTTTCCTGCTCAGGCCTTAAACCCTAAAATTGTATTGTGTAACTTAAACGGCTTTCATATCAAAGCTAATTGCAATATTTACGCAGCCGTCGATGCTCAATAATTCTTTCATCATTCAATTATTGACCATGCACTATTCCATTTGACTTTCTAACAGTTTTCACCGTAAGTCCCTTTGTTTAAAATATTTTCTTTTACTTTTTCTTTATGAATTTACCTCCAATTCAGAGTAGAAGTAAACTTTTCTTCTGTGACCACTATTATTAACTAATTATGGTGCTAATTAGTGAATTTCTTGAGCAAAAAAATCATATGCAATTGGTTACTTATGACACATGTGCGTGATATGATTTTTGGGAGTCAAATGATCAGGCATCAAGGAATGGTAAAAGCTAAGTACGACATTTGTTTCAGTTTTGCTTAGTATTCAGATCTGATCTTATTAATATTACTCCGTATGGAAACACAAATTTGCGTGGTTTTTAATCATGTTTTCCCATTTGTTGTTTTGTCTTTCTTAACACTTATAAGTTCTAAGTTTTAAGTGTAGCATTGAAAGCCTCCCTAAATTTTGAATATTATTGAACCTTTTTTTTTTTTAAAAAAAAAATCCAGGGTTAGTTTGTGAACCTTTTCCCTAATTGAATTGTAAAGTCAGCTACCTTGAAAATTACCTTGGAAATTATACCTAATTGGTTGTGAAATCAAGCAAACTTCGTAAGTTCTTATTTGCGTAACTCTTTCCGGTTAGACTTTAGCTCTTTCTGCCCTGTATGCGTCTTTGTGAGATGTGTATTATATTTCCTTCTAGCAACAAGGCAATGGGAACTGCTCCATACCAAGTAGAAGTTATAACTGCATATTACAAACTTATTTGCATGTCCATAGTTGCATACCCCCATCAGCATAAGTTGATTTTGACAAAATTATCTTCTTTAGTTTTTACGCACCTACGCTAGAAATTATTAACACAACACATATTTCTTTTTCCGCGGGTAGGAGCGTATGGCTTTCTTACTTTTTTACATTCCTTTGTTAAGTGTTCATTTATTTCCTTTTTGGTTTATCTCATGTAGGTAAACAGTAAACTAGGCCCTATATATTATATGGTGATGGTATAAGTTTTTCTAAAAGAAGAATATGAGACATATGAGAAGAAGGAAAATTAGAATTTTATTTATTTATTTAGAAAATGACTTTCTCCATAGCGTACACTGCACGTATTATGTGCATAAGACAACCCTGAATATGATTCAAATAAATGAATAACAAGGCTATGGTTGCCTTTCATAAAAGGCAACGGACAATAGAGGTTGGATTAGGGCATTTAGCTTTAGCAAGTTGTCAATTTAAGAAAGAAATAATGGTGCTGTAACATATTTGATGATACTACAAATTATCCAGCAACATTTCTTAGCAAAGATATCGTTTACATATTAAACTTGCTCATATGGAGTAATTAAATTGTTAGCCTATATAGTAATATTTTTCTCATTTATTTGATCACATGCAGATCCCTTATATGAAGTATAAGAATCTCTTAAATTAAGCAAATTTAAAGTACGTCTACATCTTTTACACAATTTGTCTGATTTTTTTATATTTGTACGTAGTTACTAATTAGGTCTAGGACTTGATCAGTTTAGGTAGTACATAAACTGAATTAAGAAAAAAAGCGAATCAAGGTCAAAACGCAATTACATTAGTCCGGTCAGGACTGGATCGAATACATGAGTGGCCTGAACCAAATAAGCCAAGTTTAGTTTTCTTATAAACACAGGTGTTGGATGAACAATAACTTACATGACATTATACAGGAATTATTATTGAATGTTGACAATATTGTAAGCGCACTTTTCTTATATATGTTGATTTTGGTATAACATTTTCTTTACTATTAACCGTTTGCGTACGAGGTTGGACACCAAAACTAATATTTTTTTCTTTTGGGATCATATATATCTTTTCTATTCATGCCCGTGCAACTTTGCACGGGTCCTAAACTAGTTGTACATGATTGTATTACAAGTTGTTCGATGTTGTTGAGTTATACAATATTATTGTACATAATTTACACAAGTATAATGTATAAAATGTGAAATTTATGTGAAATTTATGCGTATTAATGTACACCGATGTGAGATATTGGTGAGAAATCGAAAAATCCGGCGAGATTTTGACCGGAAAAATAAAAAGGGCTTAATTTCACATTATATCAAAGTTAAGGGGTTGTTTACATCATAGTAAACTTAAAGGTTTTAAATTCACATCAAACCAAACTTAAGGGGATCGTTTACTACTTTTGCGTTTATTTATGTAGTTGACAAATACATTGATTTTTCACATGCGGCTATGTACGATAATCTTATCTAAATTTAATCTTTATTTTTTGTTTATTTATTTACATAATATTAAATTAATTTAATATTTATGTTGGAATAGACTTTCGGAAGACTTTCTACTAATATATAGACTGGTATCATAAATTCATTTAATGTGGATCTAATAAATATTGTTGTAGCAAAGAAACGGAATCCAACGGTCGGGCAGTCCATTAAGTCAAACCACATTGAATTCACGAATTGAATTTATTGAATTGAATTTATTTCATTAATTTTCACGAATTCAATTCCATGCAAAGAAGTTGTAGCAGAAAGAATTGAGTAATAAACGTGACCAAGTTAATGCTTAAGGCTGGCATCGACGCCGACATTGTCCACTTTAATCATAAACTTACAGGACATCAACTACTCGAAAAAGAGGTGTTAACTAAGTAATTAAGACTGACAATGAACAGGTTCGAATTCCACTTCTACTGAAGTATATCGTAGTAAAATCATTCTTGTATTGTGATACTCAGAAGACAGTCTGATTTATCGTGTTTAAAACTTAGTATATGACTTCCTCCCAAGTCGCAACCAAAGTCACGGATTCATAAACGCATTGGCTAAACTAGCTGGTGAAGTCGAAAAATGAGATTTTGCTAACTAGTGTTCAAACACAATCGCATAAGAAAAAAGCCGCTGTGGCACAGTCTTGCGAAAAAAAACAGCATTTCGTCACAATTAAAATCTACGAAATCGTTCATCATATATAAATAATTTCTGCTATTTTTTGATAAGCCTCTGTACAAGTAGATGTGGAAATACACTTCTGCTCATATAATTCATTTTTCTTCCCCAATCTCGATTTCTGGGGGAAAACTACATTACCTATCTTTTCAAATCCTTGTATATATATGGATTTGCAACAAAATTTGCTGTAAAAAACAATCGAGATAGACACAAAAAAGCCGACCAATTCACCTTCGCCCCAAATGTACGTGACTAGTCCCCATCACAGAGGCCCTACCGTCGTGGTTGAAACACAAAATTTGGCCCTTGAATTGAAATATCCGTCCGGGTCACCGCCATTAAATCACTGGCCACCTATATTCTTGCAGCAAACAAAATGGAAGCTATATTCTGTGGTCCTCCTCTATAATCCTATGCATTCACAGTTTTACAGTGCTGTCTGCAGGAGTGTTGAATCTCTTTCTAGACCCCACAAAACATATTCCTTAAAATGCATCAATGCTCTGAGATTTAATTTAATTTTTTTTCGGAATTTGGTTCACAATTCTGACTTCTTTGGCTTTCGAGCATGACAGCATGTAAGATAACGGCTCATTAAAGTGGATGTGGTTCCGGTGCTGTGGAGCAATCAGGAAAGGCAATTCTGAACACAATCATCTTGATGGGTCATTCGGAAACAACCTCATTTGGACCCCCTTACCCCGCTTTAGGCGAGAGCTCCTTGAGGCACCAAGGGTGATGTTCTGATTCTCAATTTTGTATTTTCATTGCTATTTGTCCTCCACAAAAATTCTTCCCATGAATTCTCGGAATCTCCTTGAATATGACTTGGGGTCGACTGCGCTGATAGACGTTGGATCAACTTGTAGAGACTTGTAGGCATGTTCTAGCCTTTTGCTCATATCGTAATCTTGTAGAATGTCAATGATTCCATAAAATAGTACTACTTCATAGATCTCACTATTTCCCGAGGGTATCGAGTTGTCATAGCCACCAGCAATGTACTTATCAAAATCACTTTTCCTGGCTACCCGCTCGGCCCTAGCCGGCATGTTCGTCCCCAATCTAATCAATGATTCCCTAATAAAAAAGGGTAAGATAACCAAAGATCAAATTGAATACATATTCACCTGAGAGGCTGAGACTACGAGCAGCAAACAATGACGAAACCATATAAAATACGATTTAACTTGATTTAACTAGTGTTAAATAAAGCTACCTCCCCCAAGAAAACCCAAAAATATGGAACACAACCCTGTAAGTCAGACATTATCCATGGCACCCCATACTCGACTTCAGAAGTCAGGATTGAGATAAAAGGATTTTCTGATCCTTATCTATGGCAATAATAGGACCATACTAAATTTGAATTCATGAGGCCACATTACATGGATTAAGTGATCAGATATAATCCGAATTCCCGGTGATTACGTCTCTGTTCTAGGATACAAACCGAGAAACAGTCTTACGCGTGAGATCAGTCATAGAGTTAAATAAGGAGTACAAAGGGTATGGATTACTTTTACCTTTAAGGTCGTCTTATAAAAATTAACATTAACTTAAAAGTAAGATAAGGGGACACTATAAGGAAAACATACCTCCCATCGAGAGCACAATCCATATCTTGTAATTTTGATTCGAGGAGATGCTGCTGCCCAATTGAAGCCTTTTCACCTAGAGAAATACATAAGCAAAGCCACTAAAACGAATGCAAGGGGGAGAGAACAAGCTTAGCCAACCATAAATTATCAATCTTATGGAAAACATTACAGGGAAATGGGATTAATACCATGCAGAGCAAATGACGAAAGCCCCATCTTATATCCAGTGGTGTTATTCCGGAAATGAACGCCTATCAAAAGACTATAATCCATTATCCTCTCTGCTTCAAGGAACTCACAATCCCGTTCAACTTGCCTAAACCAACCAAAGTTCAATCACAATAGGATCAATGTTAAAAATAAATAAATAATGTTGCATCCATTTATAATGAATAAACTCCATTTGATTGACCAAACAATCAACTGCGGTTAATAAACAAAATGGAGGTCCTAGAGTCGAAGATATGACCATTTCATCAATCACTCACTTGATCAATTCCTGGTGACAGTTCTTCTGGAGCCGGAAAACAAAATCGAGATCAAGATCCTTAAGAGTAGTAGTTTCATCAATCTCACAGTCCGCCTTCTCTATTGTTCGACCATGTCGTGATCCTTTCAAGTCAAACCGCCTATGGATACGATACTCTGAGCAAAACAAGTTCCCCATGACAATGAATCTTGTCTGGTTCAAACAACAATAACACATAAATCCATCAATCCCATTTTCACATCATTAACTAAAATTTAATAAAAAGTAGCAATGCCACAGCATGTCAAGTTCAATGAGATCGTACCTTCGGTCCACCAGCGGGTTTTACACAATGCACACCATAGAATTTCGTCACGAGGGAGTTTTCGTACTGACAAACATGTTGGTAGTAACTTGGAAGCATCCTTAGAAGAACCTGAGGATGTAACAATCCACTTAGCACATATTTTATATATCACCACTTGACATATTAAACTAGATAACAAAACAATTTCAAACTACTCACTATAAGACCAACTAGATAACTAAGCATAGTGATCACGAATCCACTATGACGCTCAAAAAGCAGGAGATGATAACGCCACTCTGAAATATACTACTCACTATAACACCAACTAGATAACTAAGCATAGTGATCATGAATAAACTATGACACTCAAAAAGCGGGAGCTTATAACGTCACTCTGAAATATACTATGCTACTCATTTTTATAAATGAAAATATAATTCCAAAACAAGTAATCCATTTATCCATTAGTCAAAGAAAAGCGAGCCAACCTTGACTTCCGATTTCTTCACAGTTTTGATCATAAACTTATCATCATGAGTAAGGTAAAAGAAACTTCCACTCTTCCCTGGTGAAGATAGCTCGCAAAGTGCATCGTTCCCACAAATTGCCAACATATATTCTGCAGGATCTACTCGAAATAAATCCCTCAAATTCCTAAACAATTAAACCACCTCTCATTAAACAACCTGACATGGCTACATATATAACTGTCCCACTTCCGTGTTCATCTTGTGTCCCATCACCTTTCTTCTTCTAACACGTCATCCATTTAATGTGCCAAAAGAAGAAGTAACGGGACACAACATAAGAACACGAAAATGGGACAGACGATACTTAGTGCAGTAAGCCAGTAATGGGCTCACCTAAAGACCCAAGGACAATAATCTTTCCACCGAAACTCGGTCGCTTTATGGGATGGTGTCAACTTTGATCCCTGAGGTGGAAATTTCGTCCAGAATTTTTGCATTGGATCAAAATCACTGGATTTCAGTTCCCTTGATGTTGAACTATACTTCCCTAGTGAATATCTACACATTACATCAATATCATTACACAGTTAATAAACGTAAAAATATTCTTTCCGTCTCAGTTACTTTTTTTACCTTTTATATTTATTATAACGGGTATTTTAATCAAAAATAATTACAGTCGTCAACATTTCCTGTAATTCCCTGTTGCATCATAAAAGTCTAAAATGTCACATAATCTCATCATAAGACCGTCTCTTACTAGATTTTTTACCGTCATCCCAATTTTATTGTCCCTAATTCCGACTGTTATATTGCGATAAATTACCCGTCACAACCAAAATAAAACAAAAACAGTAAAAATCAAAATGAGAGAAAACCGGAACCTTATAGTACAAATTACCACGTACGGTACAACTTATTTCACTTAAGAAATTACATGGAATTACGGGTGTCTCAGTTAATTATTTACGTTCCTTATACACGTGTGGGTAACTTGTATACATTTGTTTTGTACCTCGACTTTTAAAACAAAACAAAAACGTAAACAATTCACTGGGACGGAAAAAGTACGGACCTGATACCAAGTTGAAGACTAACAATCAAATCATAATTCTTATCCCCTCTACAAATGTTTCTTCCAATCCCCTTCCCTGTCTCCAAAACCGAAACCGAACCGGAACCCGAAACCGAAACCTCCTGATCACCCAAACCCTTATCAAACCTTCCAGCATTGACTCTACCCAAAACGGTGTCGTACATAAACCCGTCAAACCATAAGTACTTTCCTTTGCCGTTTGGTATGTGTTTTACAAGTGAAACGGTGTCGTATTGGGTTGTGGTTGGTGTTACTCTAGAACGGAATTTATTTAATGGGTTTTTAGACGACGTTTCTTTTTCCGACGGTTCTGACATTTTTCTCAACGCATTAATAAAATGCGTCGAAAAATGAAATATTTAGAGAATAATGTTAAAGGGAGGATGTGGTGTTTGATTTTTTTGGGGATTTGTTTTGTTTGGTGAAGCGAACTAAAAAGGCATAAAATGAGACTATGATTTTGATAGCTGTGTGTTTATTTTGAAATGACCAAAATGCCCTTCACTTGTTTTATACGAGTCCTATCCGAACTACCTCTATTTAACGTTAAATTTAATTTTTTAGAGAATTGTTTTACCTTATAAAATGAGTCTATGATTTTGATAGTTGTGTGTTTAATATGAAATGACCAAAATGCCCTTCACTTGTTTTATACGATTATATTATTGGATTTTTGGAGTATTGTATTGTTGAGTTGACGTGATAGTCGTGTACACCATGTAATTAATGAGATTGGGAAGTGTTTATAATAGACTTTGTCCTAAACTGGCCCGTGGAACTGTGGAAGGAGACGGGATGGGTCGGATTGGGTCAAGTTTTAAAAATTTGTTTCGTTTGCCTTTTGACGAGCTAGGGTGGATTAGGAAGGATGAGTAGGCTTTTAGATAAGCTCATTTAGATATGACGTGAATGAGATAATCGGGTTGGATTACTTTGAGTTGTGTTATTTTCGGGTTTGCAAAAATTCTGATCAAATCAAGTCATTCGGGTTCAGTCATATTCTAGGTCTAATATTATCAAGTTTTTTTACGGATAATAATAGTTTGCAATAACAAACATTTCGATCGATATATATTGATCCGGCTCAAACCGGGTTATGGGTCACACTCGGGTCCTCGATTCGAGTGTCAGATCAGGTATGGGCAATTATTCGTTTTATCGTGCCATTCGAGCTGAGTTGATTTTCCAGATTTAGGCTTATGGTAGGGATCGGGCCAGGTTGGAGGGTTGGCTTGCTCGTGTCGACACGGCGGTTCATGTGGCCAACTCTTAACATGTACATTAAAACTTGATGATATGTTAGATACTTTCAATTTAAATAAATTCATATTTTAGTCGATCTTATTGTATTAAGTTGTTTTATAAATAAAATAATTACAGACTTGCGGAGTATATGATTGTTTTTCAAAAGATTTGTTACTTAACCTTTAGGGCTTATGAAATAGATAGGTTTTGCGATAGTTTAGTGAATCAATTTAATGTTGAATTCTTTCTCAAATGTTTTTAAGAGGAAGTCGAAGGTGCTTTTACGAATTCGGATTTGTAAATTGTCATGGTAATGGTATATACATTAGCTAGAGATGAACCCAAATTTTAAAGGAAAGTGTACTACAATGATAATTTCTATCAAACTTTGAACAAGTAATAACACATACGATTATAGGAATACAAGTGAAATGAATAATAATAATAATAACGTATAACGAAATTGAACTTTAATGGGCGTGTATAAAAAAGACAACCAACAACATTCCAAATTTTCAACAAACATGAGGATTTTCATGTATTTCACGTATTCACGAGTACTCATGACACGCACCATATCGACATACCATACTATATTCAGTGGCGGATTTAAGGGGGCTAGCAGCGGCGATCGTTTCCGCTGGCGGCCGGAAATTTCAAAAGTATTTGGTTAAAAAATTTCAACTTTTTTCACGCTATCTTTACACCAACCCGTTCACCCCCGCTGAGGTCAATTTCTGGCTCCGCCAATATTACTATTACAGTATTACTTTGTGTATGATTGTATGGACAATAGGTTTTGCTTAAGACGGATATATTCGTTGTAAGGGTAAATCGGGTCGAATACCACTCCATTTGCATGGATGAGACAAATCTTTTGGCTATTTTCAATGCAATCTACTTTTATCTTTGTGCGGTATTTGACTTGTCTGAAGCTTAAGATGAAGGTTGACCGTTTTAAATGAGAATTTGTGGTGTATGAATGTATCCCAGTGTGTAATATCGGCACATGTAAATTCTAAGGTACGTCGTGTATGAAAGATTATTGTATATTCCAATTAGAATTTTCTTGCTATTTACGGAGTCGATTATAATATTTTTCGCTTATTGGGGGCGTATACTAATGTAACACGTATGAAATACGATGTGCCTAAGAATTTCCCATTTCATCATCTTGTATGAGATTCTTTGAATTGAGAAATATTTTTAAAGAGATCTATTTATTTCTTAATATGGAGGATTATATGAAAAATATATGTAAAAATTATCTAATTAAATTAGCCAGTTTATCACCATAGTTATATGATTTTTTGTTATTCACAATGGCCTTTTGGGTATTACACATCAAAAAATGACTTAAATTAAAATGCCTTTGAACAAGTGAACACATGGGTATTACCATAGTTATATACTCATGAGTAGAGATGGCAACGAATCCTGGATCCGGTCTAGATCCGCTAGACCCTACCCTAATGGATGGGATATGGGTCCTTATATTTTGGACCCTACGGATCTAGATCGGATATGGATCCATTGTTTTGAAAACGGATCTGGATCTGGATCTGGTCGGCTAGACCCTGATCCAACCCTAAGACCCGTTATTAATATTAATAATAAAAGAAAAAATGAAAATGATGGCCTCACTTGTTAAGTTATGCGGTACAAGTTACGAAACACAAACAGATTACCAACTATCCTTCCCTTGTTCAAAAAATCAAACCTAAAATGATAGCATGACTTCTCATTACGTCATTTATCAAAGTCAACAACTTCTAAACCAACCCTTCCTTATTCAAACCTGAATCCCGCTGCATAAACAAGACGGATTTTAAGGTTATGTTTCCTCCTTTGTCTCTCTTATTTTGATAACGCTTTTATTGGGCCAAATTATTCATGACTAATATGATATAATTATCACACAATGGATGAGCGAACACTATAAGCCTACTGCAAGTCAATTTTTCTTTTTCTTTTTTAGTATTTATACATGGGACCCGCGGGTAACCCGGATCCGTAGGGTCCGGATATGGATCTCGCCAATTTGGACCAGCCGGATATGGGTCGGATCTGGATCCTGCTTTCGCGTAGCGGATATGGATCTGGATCCTATTGGACCCTGTCCAGATCCTGCCCGTTGCCCTCCCCACGCATGTGTTAACGTTTTTCTTAATTACTAGTATAATCTCGCAAATGTATAATTTAGTTATTATTTATATATTTTAAATTGACTCGTTATTAATTTATCATACACCTTATTGTATTTCGATAGGAGAAAAAAAAATTAAACAGAACTAATCAATAGAATTAGGTAAAGATATAAAATGTATATTTAATGAAAAAATCAATTTTTTTTCTTTATCATAAAACTAATGATTAAAATTTATAACTTTTCAAATTATCTAATGATTTGTTTTTGTGACGAAACTAATATTTTTAATTTAAAATTTTGTTTTATACGAAGTAGGTGTCAACCAAGTCATTATGACAATAATAAAAATTTAAAAATTTACACTTTATAAAAGCATAGCGAATTTATCTTATTTTTAATTAAATTATTACTTATTTAATGAATATATTTTGATGAAATGATAATAATTTAATGCATAAATTTTTTTATTTCCTTATTTAACTTGATGCTTATTGTAGGTAAAACTTTAGTAAGTTTTTTTTTTTAAAACTTAAGCTAAAAGAAATACTCCCTCCACATCTTATTGTTCTACCCATTTACCTTTTTTGAGGTCAACTTTTGGAAACTTTGACCATTAATATAGTGTAAAATATAATATTTCACAATATGTTATTTACATTGTAAATTTTGTTATAAGAAACTCATTCATGAAAATTTATTTTCATCGTAAAAAAATGTCATATAAATGTATAAAACGACGGTCAAAGTACGGTTTAAGAGACCGTCTATAAAGCAAATGGGTAGAACAATAAGATGTGGAGGGAGTAGATCTAACAATTATTTCAGACAAAAGTATTGATTCAGATATAAAAATATAAGATAAAATATATGCTGATAACTTACCCGACCGACTAACAATTGTCATTGATGTGGTGTAACCCGGTTACCCGAGACAGTTTGACCCGCTTTAGCTGAATTTATAACCGACTCAAATAACCCGATTGCGTCCTTCAATTATGAAGCACGATTTTTTGAAATAATGCTCAAAAATAATATAATTGTCGTTTTGGGTCGTTTTGAAAATAT
>JAOWBH010000042.1:898369-909077 GCA_028566215.1 Silene coronaria
TCTCTCTCTCTGTGTGTGTGTGTGTGTGTGTGTTTTGGGGGTTTTCATGAGTTGTTGAACTTTATTTTAGTTTATGAGTTTTTCGATTTCGGGTTTGTCGTAGTTTCGGGTATTTCTCAAGGGTGTTGTTTAAAGTCCTGATTTTTATTGGTGTTCAAGTTTAAAGGCCATATCTTGTTATCTACATTGTTTGCTCGATTCGTCTACTCCCTCCGTCCTAATCATTTGTCTGCCTTTTTATTCATTTTGACAAGCATTTAATCAAAGGTAAACAAATGATTGGGGACACAGCGAGTATTAATTCCTCAAGTTGTTGTTTTTTCTATTTCAGTTTGGGGTTATTTGCTTTGTGTCCCCTTCCATGTTGAAAAGTTCTAGTGCTGCAACTACAAATGTCTCAAACATATCCACTCATTTTTTGAACATAGTTGTTTTGTGCTTCTGCAGATACATTTCACCAGGTTAAAAGTAAGCGCGGCAAGAAAACTGAGGTATTTTGCATATCACTTGTCCCAAAACCATTTAGGATTGTACTCATTCTAACTCTAATTATGTCAAGGCATGTGTGTTCCACCCGATTGTGCATGTGAAGCAACATTTCTTTCGTTGTTTCAATAATGATCCCGACTGATCTTGGCTTATAGTTTTGTGTAGATTTGTAGGAGGATGGTGACAGCTCAATTAGCCGATATTGTTGTCCGACAAACTGATGTAGTTTAGATGCTAACAAATGAAAAGTTTTACCCTTGATCTGCTAAACTGAATTTAGTGTAAAGGATGAATGCAGAAAAGAACTAGCTCTTCACAGACTGTTTGGGAAAAAATAATAAATCAAAGCAAACGGTGTCATTAAAGGCTGCAATAAACTAAATTGATCGTGATGGAGTACCATAATTTTTTCTTATGAAGTATATTATATTTGATTGCCGATGATGTATTCATGTTTTTGTTTTTATGTTCTGTTGATGCTATTTTGGCATTTTACTCCAAGTTTTAACAGTACTATTCTGTGTGGTCGCAGGTTGTGAAGAGCAGACCAGGTGAAGATTCTAGATGGAAACCTAATCATCATGTCCGAGGGCCTAGGGGTGCTCGAGTTAACACTTCTTCTCAGTATAGCTCTAGCGGTAATTCTTAACTTTTTATAACCTAGTGCCATTAAAATCTGTCCTGTTTTATAGATTCTTTCAAACTTGAAATTGCAATCTTGATAAATTATCGACTGTGGCTCTTACAAAACTTCCACTGGTAGTGATTTTATATACCTTTTTTGCTCTTCGATATGATCCACTGTGTTTTTATGCATATTCACCTCTCTATCTTTTTTGGGTTTTGTTGATCAAGTCCTGTATATTGTATTGCTAGCCCTAAACTTTTGATTAACATGTCGGCCTTTGTTATTCCTATTTTAAACAAAGTTCCTTGCTGAACATAAATAAAATACTATTCAGTTTATGTGGAGTTGCCATCTGAAATAATTGAATTCTTATGTTTTACGCTCTATTGTTTTTAACTGATAAGATATTTCTTTCAAAAGGGTTTCCTTCTGTTACATCTTCATAGTGTAGGCCTGTAGGGGTAAGCAATGCTGTTTCGTAGGGCAAGAATCATGCATCTTGATTTTGACACCGACTAATTGACCATGTATTATCCTCAATGCGTCATTCTTTCGCATCTTGTAAACACTTAACACTATTCTATGCTAGTAGAAGTTGGCCATTAGCTCACAATTTCACATATCTTGTTGATCTTGATTGTTGTTTGTTACTAATATTTACTTGCTTTCCGGTTCTAGATACTGGAGGTCGATTGAGTAATTCCACTAGGAAAGAAAATGGAGGGGAAGAAGTTAGAGAAAAAGGTTTGAGGAACCCACCTGCTCCTGTTGTAAAGAAAGTAGATACTGTTCAGCCACATCATGTGGAGAAGTAAGTGTCTTCTTTCTAACAGTGATATATGATAATCAAGCAAATAGAAGGATAAGTCCAATGTGCATTTGGTCCTCTTTACATCAGCAACAATGTATGTCAACGGCTTCCGCAAATAGTGGGGTAGGAGACCGGGAGGGGGTTGGATGATGCATGTGTACTCGTAGCTAACAGGGAAGCAGTCTATGGACGGGCATTGATGAAAAATGCGTCAATAATTGCATTGAATGAATGCTACTTAACAATAAAATAAGGGCAACCAATTTATTGGGTCATTTGTTTTTTGCCATCATGATCCAAAATCAAAGAATAGTGAGTCTTTGACTACTTTAGGATTTGGATAAGTTTAGCGGAGATTTTTGTACTGCTTAACTAATAATTTATTTTAGAACAGTCTTGAATATAGTTTGTCTTTATAACTTCTCTGCAGACCATTGCCTGTTCCGATGAACGCTCCAGTAAAGATGCCTAATGGTAATCTAGGTGGTGGGCATGATATCAAGCCCGATCGAAAAGATACCACAGGTGCTAGTTTTGAAAGTTTATCAACTAGAACACCCAAGGCTAGTGCTGAACATGCTCCCTCTTCTTCAGATCCCGTGCTACTGCTCTCGGATGATTCCTTGATTCCTATGGCAGTTGGTGGCACTAAACAGGAAGCAAGTGCTCACGGACCTGTTGATTTTGGTCTGGTTAGGACTGATTCTACAAGCAATAGTCATCAGAATCAATCTGACCATCGAAATGTGGATAAATCTCCAACATCCCCATTAATGGTTCAGACAGAAGTTTACAAACCTGAAAATGTTTCGAGAGACTTACCAGCGACTGAGAATAATCATGGTCCTGACAGAATTTCTGTTGTTAAGCCTTCCTCACCTTGGGGGGTTGGTCCACTGCAAGGTAATTGCTGTTTCAGTAATTTTTTTTAGTGTATTATATTGCTGACTTCTCATGTTTGATTATAGTTAGAAGCTGCTGTCTGCTGCTGTGTGACACATGGTGCTCTGTGTCTTGCATGTGAACTTTATGTTGTTCAAAACTTCAAACTATGGCACTGAATCTAGGCTGCGACACTAATATCAACCGAGCTATCAAGGTTTTAAAGGGTTACTCTGACCGTGTTTTAAGGTGGTTTTGACCACATTCACGGTGCAACAACCGAGATTAGAACATGGCTCCAAATTAAAATTTCAAGTCCCAAACCTAGATTTAATTCCTAGGTGGAAAAAGTTAAAGTAATCCAATGGGATATGGATATACATGATTTGGGTGTATCAAGACTTTCTTGCTTTTGGCTCCTAGTGTATGGCACCATAGATTTCCTTCTCAAGCGACGGAGATCAAGATCAACGTCACGTGGCTTAGGTGTTTACACTTTGGTTAACCTGGTTCTTGTTATGGTAGTTTTTTGAAGGCCAATGTTGTGATTGATTTGAAGATAGAAACTTATAATCTCTCTGATAAAAAGAGAATATTCATGTCAATTAATGGAGCTGTATATAGACAAGAAGTCCTATCTGATAAAAAAATATTCATGTCAAAACTGCCTAGTTCCTAACTAGGAACCTTGTAGTTACCAGGCAACCACCTTTGCCTGTTATAACTGCTGAGTTTGATTTTTACTGGATTTATTGTCCTTTGCGTGTTAGGTCACAGTTAGTTAATGAAATGTTATATTGAACTCCTGAAAAGTTTTGTTATGGGTTTGTCTAAATACGATTTTAAAATAGACAAATAGTAGCTGTGTAATGGTTTTGGTTGAAAAAGATTCTTGCTATAAATAATTCAAAAAATTTCAGGTGTGGAGGACGCAAACTCAAAACTAGTAAAGGTGAGATTTTATCATGGCCAACATGTCATCATTCCTGATCACATTCAGGTCCCAGATGCTGTTAAGAATGCGTTAAGTTTCGGTAGCATTAATGCAAGCTTTGGAGTCAAAGGGAACCATCTAAAAAATGAAGACGTTGAGAACTTACACTCTACTGCGGATGTAGCTCCTGGCGAAGCTATGGAAAACTCGTCTTCATGGTCAGTGAATGTTAGCATAGTTTTCTTCCTGACCTTGCTCTGCTGGCCAAAATTTTCTTTTCCAAGTTTGTTTAGAGTAGTTTATTTTGAAAAATATTTTGGCTTTCTTAATTCTTCGGTATAGCTATGGTATTGTTTCAAATTCAATATGAGTATTTCTTAGTTAAAATTTACCCCCTCCTATTCAGCCTAATGTTCCCCTTTCTTTTTGGCACAAAAATAAGGAAATGAATATGAACCACACAGAACACCCGACCCCACCTGAAATTGAATTTGGACCACACAAATGTTTCCAAATAAGGAAAGAGGGAACAAAACGTGATTACCATGAAAAAGGAAATAGGGAACTTTAGGCTGAATAGGAGGGAGTAATGTTCATGGAATTGAAACTCCTATCCTATCTAAACTATATGAAATAATATTCAATCCGATTTACTTTTAAGACAGATATAACCATATTTAAATAGACCAACTAAACATATAAGTAGATTTGTTTTGGGGATTGTAGTAGGAAGCGTGTAGACGTGTACAAATAATGAGGCCCATGAAAACACAAGCAACGACCCTACTCATACTGAATTACTGACCAATGACCACTCCTGAAATTAAAAGGCTTTTAAGTTTTAGTTGGGCTCGAGATATTCCTCTTTTATTTCCAATCAAACTACTACTACACTTGCCCATCTTTATGACGTCTTATGACTTGTTTCTACATTTTCTGATTCCATTTCTGCACCTTGATCTCTTTTTTCACTTTTCTTATTTATTTCTGATTTCATTAATTTGATTTTCTTCTTGCACTCAGTCTCTCTTGTGACCGTTATATTCGCCGCAAGTTTGCGACCGGTCAAGTAATAACCATGTGGGTAATAAGACAAAATAGATTGATATTTGTAGAAAAAGGAAATTGGCACGCGGGCCATGAACTGACACGCCTCAACATAACCCATGATCTATTTTAGCACGACACGAGATTGGCACAACCCAGTACGGCACACCATGGGCACGTGCCGTGCCTAGACTGATGTTTGAGAAAAAGGATCGTGTCTAGCCTTAAGCAATGGACAACCAACTTGGGCTTAACACGCTTGGACACACTAAAAATATAAAGAAATAAGGCTGAAGTAGAGGTATTGTTTGGGGACACCCAAGTTCAGCACGACACGCCATGGGCCGTCATTTCCATTTCACCGGTACAACACGGCACGACACCCCAGCCTCCCGTGCCTAGACCGTGTCATTTTCTTCTCCAGGCACGACTGGCCCGCACAAGGAACAATCCGGCACAACCCTTTTATATCTCTACCTCACATAACACGAATGTTACGGCCATGAACAACGCCGAAAGCGTGTTTGATCGCAACCATCGGGTGTGACTTACGAGTCCCATATAAAAATTCAAAAATATTCGTACCCGCTTTTTGTATGCGGTTGTGGACCGTAACAGGCCTGGTATTGTGTCCAGTCCGAAAACAGCTCTAGGCAACCATCAACATCGGTACAGAGTAGTCTACCCGTGGGTAAAATGGTATATGCCACATATACTACTAGTCAATCATACAAGATATTGGCAGGATACATGGACAAACAGTCAAACAGAGTCATAAAAGGTGCAAAAAGTTTCAAACTTCAAATCTGGAAAAAGAAACTGTTAAAAACTGATGGGCATTCCATGCCTTCCCTTTTCAGATGGATCTCTTCATCTGTGCTTTCAATGGTCACCTGCCTATTCAAAGATACTGTTCTCGTAATCTCGTCTTTTTCCCGATTATAATGTATCTTTGCTAAATTCGTTCAGCGTTCAAACACGTAAGTAGACTAGAGTAAGTCTCCTGAAATGCCGACTTGGCTCAGGTGTACAAATGAAAGAGATCTACAATGAACTATACAACTATAACCCTCTTTTTTCTTTCTAAATTTATCGAGTCCAACTATAACATCATAATTTTCCTTTATTTAGTTCACTCAAGCTACAATTTAGCTAATATACTCCTATACGGCTATACGTATCACCTACTAGAACTATACTCTGTATATTCTTAACTCCCTACTCAAAAATGAAAAATGAATTAGGTTTGTGAACAAAGAATTTCCATGTTGCGCGATAAATAGGTCTCTTGATAGTTGATATATATGTACTCAACCAAATATTTCAGCTAGAACTTGGCCAAAAATGTTAGGACATGCATCCCATTTTCCCTGTTCTCGAGCCTCCCAGTACCCACCAATAAACTTGTATGTATCTGTTTGTTTATCTTTAGCAAACCATCGAGGCTTCCATCCACTTTCTTGCATTTTCCGGGCCTGGAATAGTAAGCACAAATGTTTTCACCACCTTCCCAATAACAACTAAATACAAAGGCTTTTATGATCATGGAACCACGAAGGGATTCCATTATTAGTTCAGGCCTTCAGGGATTAACTCATTATCACCTCAATCAATCGTGAGTTTTGTATGGGACTATGGAACGGTCACACACTCACACATGTGAGAACAACCCAATACTTACGTATTTCTCGTTAGTGATACAGATTATGGTTTTGTCTCGCAAATAAGGACAAAGTGTAACTCATACGGAGTAAAAGTTTTTGTTTTAATATTTTTTAATTATATAGACAATAACACCCAAGACTAGATCTCAAAAACCTGGTCCCTATATTCCAAAGTAGGACTATAGAAGTTGAAATCGGATGATGTCCAGTATATGATCATCATTATTATGACACTGGCCCATTATCAGCTTAAGAGAAAGCTTTTCATGGGTAAATGGGTGAAGTGTTTTTTTTTTATTAAAACAGATTTGTCTCACGATATACTGTGTATTACTTTGAGACTACCTTATGGAAACTAGTTGGGAGCTTACCTGCCGTTGTCTTTGTTCTAGCCGTAACTTCTCCGCATTTGCCTTTTCATACTCCCCATTTTCTAGGTATCTCTGGTCTGGCCTCAGCCTTGAATCAGTAGGAGGCAATTTTTCCTATCAATTTGAGGAAAAAAAAAAATTAACTAAAGTGTCAAATGTCAATAGACCAGATCACACTTCAGCATAAACCACATCCAACACCATTTTAAACGACCAAAACTTTCAAATAATCAATCTCTCCACGTTCAACATTACCATCTTAGCTATCTAAAGTTCTACACAATAAATTAAATGAAATCGTCTTACATGAAAAATCTACTTGTTGACCTTGTAATTAAATGAAGAATACACAAACTGAAGATTTTGAATTGGTCTGATATTATTGAGTCTGTCTCGTGTAAGACTTATTGAAAGTTCAATGTACCAAAACCAAGATCAGGCAACAATATGGAAGAGAGACAGACGCTAGTGAATACGAGAAAAACAGTATACAGTTAAATTAAATTTGTCACCTCTAATTCAGGAGTAAGCTCGTTTAACGTAATTGCAAAGCTAGATAAGTTGTATCTGGTCGGGAACTTGGCTGGCTTGCTTCTCCTCCACAACAAATGAGCTTCAGAGGCAGGTTGCTTTCCCTTGCCCAAGCAGTCACCATTGACATAGTGCATACTTTCATCCCATTTTCCAAATAGTGTTGACACTGTCTTCCCATTTTTATCTTTCACTGCACCTTGCACCTGGAAAGACATCAAGAGTTTCGTTAGGTCAATGTTAATCGGGGACAATTGATCCACTAAGCATAGTCTACTCCTTTTAAAATCACAAGTTTGTTGCTAGGAATGGTCAAAATGAGAAATATCTCAAGCATCAGAGAAGTGGAATTAGTGAAACCTTCAAGACTCGGAGCTCTAAAGTTGAAAATTTCAAAAAAAATATCAGAGTTGGTATTCACAGAGTTGGTATTCACATACCTGCCGAGGAGTTCGGTCAATAATAGACTGCTCCTTAAACTTCAACTTGCATGAGTATTCCCGATTTCCTTTTATATTCATCGTACCATAGTGTTCACAATATAGCTTTCCAAGTATAAGGTTGTATATGGATGTCGTTACCTGAAAGATAAACCAAAATTCAAACGAATGATTTTGCCAATCTCCTGAAACTAAATTTAAAGTATCAGGCAGCAGCATGTTTTGAGATTACCTTACTCCACGTAAAGATTTCCCCATCACCAAACTCCAAGGTCAAAATTCCAACTGGATCAAGTTGAATTGAACGACCCCAGAATTTGCTTTTCAAGTTGCTATCTCCCCACAATTTCCATCCAGTGCCCTCACAATGACAGGCAACGATAACTGGGTGATGGCTTACCTATCAAAACAACAGACAAAATTAAATCATAATGTATCTTTTCCCTTTTATATTTTTTTTTGGGGACTCAATTACCATATTAAAACAATTTTCATGAATTCAAAGTACCTAGCCATCATTATACATTTATAACATAGGCCTCAGCTATAAACTATGCTGCTGTTCTCATAAGAATTTCTAAATATAGTAAAAGACAATCCATTGAAAGCACTTGGCAACGTAAGACTTTCAGATAAGAGACAAAACCTTCTCTGAGAAAAAACGAAGCCCTTTATCAGGAAAGTCGGCTTCATAAGTCTCCCCCAGTAATGGATTAAATGGCTTACAGGATCTTCCTTCGGTACAAGCATAACTAGAAACAGCAAATGCAGCTACATGAAGCATTCTCATAAGGCTGTTACCCTGAAAAAATATCAATTCAACATTATTATCAGAAACTAAAAGCAAGTCAATCTACACTTAACAAGCTGCATGTCATTCAGCACATTTTTCACCGCTGCTCACAATGGAGTTTCATAACAAAACAGAAAAAAATGAGACAGCCAACACAACAAAGAGCGGTCGGGCCCGATGTAAAGGGGGGCAGATCTATGCACCATTACCCCTATGTAAAATAATTCCAGATGACCCATAATGACGAGATTTTGAGAATAGAATCGACATTAGTGCGCCATTCTACGTTATTCTTTCATAACAAGTTCAAAGAATAGTGTGTCTCGGTTCTATTTGGAATGGTTCTATTTGGAATGGCATGGTGGTTTTAAGTCTATTGTCAAAAATATGACATGCAAATAGGTATAGTTGGGCAGCTGTTTCCAGGACACAATAAGGAATCTAGGTAAACTACAAGCACGCCTTGAGAAATTACCTGCTTCCCCCATTCATTAGCCCTGTCAAGCAGGTATGAGTACTCTAATTCTTCAAAGCACTTCTGAAGGGTAGAGATAGGTTCGTTGAAATATACAGGAAGACAAACTTTTGAAAGATCTTTTCCTATATTGTCTTTTATCATTGCCCAAAGACTAACTCCTTTCTCCTTTTCCTTAGGATCAGGCAATTTCTTACGCCGTTTTACACGTGGAAAGGTGGATCCAACAGCTTTAATAGCTGGATCAATATTCTCATCAGAATCATCTGGATGTGAACCACTATCATCGGAGGAGAATGATGAAGTTCTCAAATCAGATCCACTGCTTTTAAAAGAACGTGAGGAGAGAAAATCGTGTGTATCAAAGAAGTTATTCTCATCTTCATCTGTATCTTCCTCTGCAGCATCACCCCTATCGTTTTCATAATCTGAATCACTTGGACTAGCCTCTGCAATAGGAAAGCACACATATAATGAAAGAGTTCACAAACAACTAGTGCATCTTCTTTTTACATAACAAATGAAGATTATAGAGAAAAAACTGGGAAAATAAGCAAAATAATAATATAGAGAACAAAATACCAAAAATAAAACTCAAAAAAATAAAAGAAAAGCAAATCACACACAATCATCTATTTGTATCTTTTCCCTCCACTCTATCCTCTCCAGCACCTAATTTTCTCCGATCCCCAGAAAACTAATACAGTAGTATGTATATGGATTAAGCACAACCAAACATACACATTCATGAATAGATAAGAAACAAGTTGAAACAACCAACGAAACATCTAACATAGAAAGCTTAAAGCAGCTGAAAACATTAAACACAGTATCTTACCACTAGATCTATCTTGCTTTGACCTGGACGTAACCCCTTGCTCTTTTGAGTACTTCTGGCTTTCATCAACGACAGTGTTCTCTAAGTCAACCTTTTCCGTCTAGAGATTGAGCAAAGAAAAATAAATAAATAAATAAACCATGAGATGTGTGGATGATTACCAGTAATGCTAGGTTCTTAAATAGGCAAGCTATTTACATATAGTCAATAATAGTTTAAGCCTATGAATGAACTCGTAAACACATACATACTGGCGCTAACCAAGTAATACCACTATCACACATTGTATTGCAACTGTAAGAGCCGGTAGTCAGAAATGACAATTTCAATAACATTGATGATGCATAGCATTTTTCTGGTAATCAAATATTTTAACTGAATCTGCTAAAAAAATCTAGGTTCTTATGACGCACCACAAAATGATGGCTGAAACCCAAAGACCCCAAGGGAGCACTCATGAGCTATAGAAATCAGCCTTCACTAGAGATTCAATTTGAAGCAAGTAAAAAGGGTGAAAAGAGAATACGGTGGCAAGGTAAAAGACTGTCTGCAATATAAGTAGAGAAAGAAAACAATTTGTACCCGTAGTTGTTGCAATATTATATACTCTATAGTCAATCCATTATCAAAACTTCTAAATTAAGAAAGAAAGATGATTGGCACTAACAAGGGAAAAAAATAGTAATGGCAAGGGTAGAGTATACTAGAAGGCTTAGAACAGCACTATCGATTATAACATACACAATGAGCTCGTTCACTTTCATTTCATGAGCCTCAACTACCCAACCCTACCATAAGATAATAG
>JAOWBH010000042.1:909177-921016 GCA_028566215.1 Silene coronaria
GCTTCGGAGGCAGCGTCCTTTCCCTTGCCCAAGCAGTCACCACTTACATAGTGCATGCTTTCATCCCACTTTCCGAAAAGAGTTGCCACTGTCTTTCCACTTCTGTCTTGCACTATACCTTGCACCTGGAGAGCCATCATATATTTAAGTCAAAGTTATTACGAGTAAGCCAATTAAGCCAGGAAGCATGATTCAATCTTCTTAATATCACTAGTTTGTTGTAGGGTTTGGTAATTCCCTACTAGCGGTATGTTAAGACTTTAACAATACAAGAAACCACAACGAGAGGAATCAACATCATCACACCATTTAGGCATGAAATCAAGTAACATGTAATGGTTAAACTGATAAACTTCTTTAGCAGTGCTCTCAGCAGCATTATCCTTCTTTGCGTCTAGCAGATGGGGAAGGGGAGGGATGTACTGACACAAACTCTAAAACACTAAGCTTTCAACATATAATTCACACTTCTCCTGCTTTGTGCAGGACCTCATTTCGGACAGCTTTAGTCATTCTGCTACAAGTCTGCCACGCCTTAGAATATTACACAGCCATCAGTCAGCAAGAACGAATAAAGTGAACATGCCCTTTCTCACCAACCACTAACACCACGCCACCACGGTGTGGTCTACAGAAGTCGTCTGATAAAAGACCATTCAGACACGTGAAAGAGTAACTCTGAAGTCAGTTTAATCACAGAACACAATGCGCAATCATATCAAATATTCAAATGGACTCAAAAGCCCAGTATCTAGAGGTCAGACTTTGTACTAATCATCCTGATGGTATTCAAGTATTTGGATTCTGAACATTAGAACCCTAAAAAGTGAGACAAAGATTTAATATAAGAAAGCCAGTGAAAATATCTTGAATAGGCTTGGTACCTGACGAGGAGTTCGGTCAATAATTGATTGCTCCTTAAATTTCAGCTTGCACGAGTATTCCCGATTTCCTTGTATACGCATGGTGCCATAGTGTTCACAATATAGCTTTCCTAGTATAAGGTTGTAGATGGATGTTGTTACCTGAAAGACGAATACAAATTCAAGACAAATACTTTTGCTCGCTCCGCTCAGACAAAAAAATGTTTTCAGCTCACCTTACTCCACTGAAAGACTTCCCCATCATCAAACTCCAAGGTCAGAATTCCAACTGGATCAAGTTGAATAGAACGGCCCCAGAATTTGCTTTTCAAGTTACTGTCTCCCCACAATTTCCATCCAGTCCCCTCACAATGACAGGCAACAATCATTGGGTGGTGGCTTACCTATCACAAAATAAAAGACAATTTATTCGTCAAAATGTGCGTCTTCTTTCATCCACCCCTCCCCGACTTTGAGATAAGAGATATAACCTTCTCGGAGAAAAAACGAAGCCCTTTATCAGGGAAATCAGCCTCATATGTCTCCCCTAACAATGGATTAAATGGCTTGCAGGCTCTTCCTTCAGTACAAGCATAACCAGAAACAGCAAATGCAGCTACATTAAGTATTCTCATAAGGCTGTTACCCTGCAAAATATCATTCCCATACTATAATCGAGAAATTCAAAGCAAGTCAATGTATGCTAATCCAACTGCAGTTATCATTCGATACATAATTTCACAGCTGCTTCGTCTAATGAAGTTTTATCATAAAACAGCAGATGCTGAGGAATTGAGGATATCTATTTGGGGACTAAAGAGAGACCCCGACACAGGAGAAAAATTAAATGTGAGACCTGTAGGATTAACAATGGTTACAACTTACAAGTCTCTGGTCCAAAAAAATTAACTAACCACAATATGGACATCGCCATGAAAAGAGCAAGTGTAGTTAAGTAATTGTTCTTCAAGACAACTAAAGGAATGCAAGTAATTAAATACATTGTTAAGAAACTTCACATAAACAAAAGAACAGGCTTTCTAAAGGATCTATATATATCAGCATAAAGTAAAAGAAAATTAATCAATAACAAATTCTGTAAGATAGACAAGGAAGTCACAACACAAGAAAGACATAAGCAAGCCTAAAGAGATTACCAGCTTTCCCCACTCATTTGCCCTGTCAAGTAGGTATGAGTACTCCAATTCTTCAAAGCACTTCTGAAGGGTCGAGATAGGCTCGTTGAAATAAACAGGAAGGCAAACTTTTGTAAGATCTTTTCCTATATTGTCTTTTATCATTGACCAAAGACTAACTCCTTTTTCTTTTTCTTTAGGATCGGGCAATCTCTTACGCCGTTTAACAAGAGGAAAACTAGATCCAACAGCTTTAACTGCTGGATCAATATCCTCATCAGATTCAGCAGGATGTAAACCACTATCGTCAGAGGAGAAAGATGAAAGCCTCAACTCAGAGCCACTACTTCTAAAAGAACTTGAGGAGAGAAAATCCCGCGTATCAAAGAAGTTGTTCTCATCTTCATCTGTATCGTCCTCTGCAGCATCACCCCTATCATTTTCATCATCTGAATCGCTTGGACTAGCCTCTGCATGAGGAAAACAAACATCCAAGGAAAAGTTCAAGAACAACTACATCACTATCTAAGAAAAGAGTATTAGAGATTAAATAACATTAAGCAAAGGAAAGATGCGAGTTTGTAAAAGAAAAAAAGTATAAACTAGGGCCTCCTACAAAAGACCATCATATCGCAAAATGAGTAAAGCTGCATTGGAATTTCAATAGAAGTACAGAAACCTAGTCTCAGCCTGTAAAACTTATAAAGCAATCGTTCAGCGTTAATATGACAGAAAATAAAGTACAAAGGTGTAGAAGATCTTACTACTGCATAGGTATGAAGAATTATTAATTTGTTATTAAGTAAAATCATGAAGCATCAATGAATTAGGTACTATCAGATTCTACTTCCACAGTTACACTCCGTTATTGCACTGAATAAAAGGTGAGGAACTAGGATTGATCTGAAACTATTTTTTCATCACCAATAGTCCTATACAGGCACATTCATGAGTAAACAGGGAAACAAATTGAAAAAATTAATCAAACATCAAAAATAGAAAGCTCTTACCACTAGATTTATCTTGCTTTGTCTTGGAAGAAGCCCCTCGCTCTTGTGATTGCTTCTGGCTTTCATCAACAACGGTATTCTCTAAGTCCACTTTTTCTGTCTGGAGATGAAGCAAAGCAGGAAAACAAAACTAACCTATCAGATGCATCCAAAATCACCAGCAGCTGTAGCTTCTCAAACAGACAGACAAACCGACTCGCTAAGAAATCTATAAAGGGTTACAAACCAAATCAAATAGTATTCATCTAAATAGAATGCAGAGTAAAAATAAACTTTGGAGTCTTTCACCAGATCTTGTCAAGTTGACTAAAGATTCATTATAACAGCTCATTTATAAGTACTCAATGATAATTTAAGCATACAAATATCAAACACTAAGAGAGTATTTCTGGTTTTGCAAACAAGCAGGCTTCATCTTTGAGACCATGGATAAAAATTATTGGGGTGGAAGCCAGCATACCAGACCTAGTCATGGATTTTCTGCAGTAGATACAGAGACTAGAATAAGGGTAGCTGTTATCAATGATCTAATTTGTGAAAATTGATAAAGGCAACAATGAAGCGTCGGAAATATAAACTTTTGATGCATTAAAGCACATAAAGGGTCACCTAATTATTTTTAGTTTTAGTAAATTCAGTCAATCCTATATTTCGCATGACAGCAAAGTCGTGCCCTTTGTGCAAGATATGGCCCTACTATCTTATTTTACAATCAGCATTGACATACCAATGATCCCATACACTGATTCGAAAAACAAAAGGGGTCGAGTTACCAAATCAGGTAGAGTTTGTCCATGGTAGTCAGTCTATAATTAATATAAAAATTAGTTAACATAATAATCAAGTTTAAAAAGCTCTTAATCTAAAACACACACACAGGGTTTGACACCTTGATTTGTTAGGGGAATTGGAGGTAAGGCCCAAGGGGAGAGGGATAATTCCCTTATTCTGTCAAAGTTAGGATGGAGGGAAATGAAGGGGTGAGCAATGAGGTGATCGATTTTCATCTTGCAATACAAATCAAAATCCTTCCAACATAGGATATGTGTGAAACGAAAACATCATTGCTCCATTCCCCCTCCCTTTCCCTCCCCTCCTCTACCTCCTAAAATTGTATCCAAACACACGCAAAAAAGAAAGTTGTAGAATTTATATACTTGTATAGTAATTAGTTGAAAATTGAAATAGTAAAATAAAAATGTTTGTAAGACTAATTCGTAATAATGTTATCTACCAGCTGGAACTCGGAAGCCCCAGCTACACCACTAAGAAACTATTAGCTAACCGTATGTTACAAAATCCATTTGACAGTAAAATAACTACAGAATTTGGTAACCCCCAAATTTGAGTGGAACTTTTGAATTTTAATCCTGCAACGGAGAAACTGAAGAAGAGTGCTGACATCGAGTTGCACATGTTTTTCTAGTTATCTTTACATGTACCTCTAACTGACGCAAAGTATCGATGAGCATCCAGTGCTTCTGCTTGAGCAAAACAAGTTGGTTCTGCAATGTTGCAAACTCACCCCTCATAATCTGCTCACTATCCTGAATAGCTGCTTCATTAAGGCCCTCTTCTAGAAGTCGTTGCCTCAACTTCTCAGTTGATACAGTAACATTGTCGACTGGAGCCATCAACTCGCTGTTGGACATACGAGGGAACATGTCCTTAACAGCTTGCAATGCATCCATCCATGCCGCTCTATCCTCCCTAGTCTCAGCTCTTAAATGGAGCCTCTTTGTACCCGTAAAAATCGAAAACCTCTTATCATCTGACCTGCTCTCACGGATGGATGAAACCTACATTCAAGAGCATGCTATTAAATCTCAGTTTGGGAGTCGTAATCAGAATCAACTGTTATAGCTTGGTCTTGGCCATCTCTATATAAATGTAGCTGATACCCCTACAACCTACGATCACAATAACTCGGTTGTGCAGCAAAACCAACTCCAAAACGAATGCATTCTATATTTATACCTACACATAATTCAATCAACTACTCCAATTTAGAAAGGAATGATTAGTACTACACAAATTTCGAAATTTTACACCAAATATGATCAACCGGACAATGATCAAAATTAGTTTTCAGACGTTTTCGCCAATTCATCAACACCATTGATTCCACCCATTTTATTCAACATTCCTAATTCGTACAATTTCAAAACGAACCTTATAAATCAAAACTACTAGATGAGGTAACAATTACATAATCACACCAAGTCACGCATTTCCTCAACTAGTTAAAAACTCCCTATCTCCATACATACATCAATATCACACTGTATAAACTTTGAATTAGCAAATAAGTAAATAAATAAATAAAATACTCCCTAAAACTCAAATGTCTTAATTATACAATAATTAACACTTAGAAGTCGGAAGGCCGATACTCGTATCTATCTTCATCCGGCAAAAAAAAAAAAAAAGTGAATAATTGGGGTGCGAAAAATATCAAAAACACGAATATCTAGCACACGCAAGGTATTTGTATAGGACGACAAGTGGACCAAAATGCTTGGGGACGGGACACTAAAAAAGTGGAATAGGTAAACAAATGAGTGAGACAGAGTGTAAAGTGGAATGACCTTGAGGTGAATTTCGCCAACAGGTTTACGACGAAGCTGAGAAGAATTAGACAAATTGAGACGGCGATTAATCCGGCGAATAGATTCATCACCAATAACCTTAAAACCTTTTTCAGATTCCAAACTAACAGTAATTTTATCAGGACCATGAATTTTATAATACGAAACGACACCGTCTTGCAACACAAACCATCTGGGTCTCCATCCTTTACCGTAATTAACCCATTTATATAACACCCCGCAAATCCCACTCCCGACGATATCGTTGATCTTGACCTCCCGGAGATCGACGGCGGATAATTGGCGTTGGGATGAGGAGAGGAGATCGTGGCCGTTGGATAGAGGAGGGTGGGGTACACGCGCGGGGGAGGTGGGTGGGGCAGGCATTGGAGAAGGTGTGAAGGTGATTGGACGGTCAGGATCGGAGATTTCGGAGACGCAGCAGAAGGGATGCATTGATCGGACGGTCAGGAGTGGGGGTTGAAGGATGAAACGATGCGTTTCATGGAGATTGTTGGCGTGGGATTTATTATTATATTATTTAAGAGGAAGGAGGAAAGTTTGGAGAGAGGAGTAGTGGTATGAGATTATATACGAATACGAGTAGTTTAATAAAAGTTTGGGAGAAAAGATATGGAGTAATCAATTTAGGCGGTTGGTTTTTGTTTTGGTTTTCTTCTACGAATCTTCTCGTCTATCAGATATTCGTTGCTGGATTATTTTAGCACCTTTGGGGTGACTTGAATAGTATTGTCAATTGTCAATGTTGGGAGTATTTGAATTTAATGAGTTAGGGGATTATACAACTGCTACTATAATTTGCGATATTCTTTCTGTATAAAGTTTATGAGTTCTATTGTAGCGTTTATGAGTTTTAGTGTAAAATTTTTGAAATTTTTCAAATAAATATTTAACTCAAATGATTATTTTGTAACTCAGAAACAAAATATATAAGTATATTTTAATTTTGACATACAAAAATTATTATGTAACTCATAAACTATGAAAAGCTTAGAAAAAAATACAAAAAATATCAATTAAAATTAACATGATTGTAACGCTCTTCGTACATCTTGAGGTATAATTTTATTTGTGGTATTTATTCGGTTGTCTTTCTAATTCATTTGAAATGGAAAATTTTAGAAATTGATAAATTATGGTCGTATTTGGTTGAAGAAATTTATGTCAAACTTAAATTTCTACGTAATGTAGGCAAGTGAAGTTCCATATTCAACCAAACAACAAGTCAATGACTTAGCTGAATTCAAATTCGTATGAATGTTATTTTCATGAGAAATTACTTCTTGCCATATTGAACTAGACAACTTTGTATAGTAGATATACCCGTATCATTTTGTCAAAATAAAATTACAAGCTGAATAAATATTCCTTGTGTGTTTTGCCTTCTACCCTTTTAATGTCGTTGAGTGTTACAGAATTGTCGAATTCTATTAACAAAATAGTCGAGCAACAATACAAAGTTATTGAGCTTAGAAGGAATAATGTCTTAAACTCAATAACTTTGTAAAATAGCTCAATAACTTGTAAAATAACTCGATAACTTTCTGCAAAAACTCAACAATTTTAAGGCGGTTGTAGGATAGTATTTGTGTAAATGAGGTTACCTATACGGCTACAGGTAAGTAGATCACTTAGGGTGAAATCTCCCCCTTTTTATTTCCCTCATCTTCGTTTGCTGTCCTAATAATGGATTTTAAATCCCCAATTCTCACCCCTTTTTTTCCCTCCAAATCTCTCAATCCAACCACACCCTTAGTGTAAACCTGGCAAACGGGTCATTCAATCGGTTTTGGATCGGGTTAAATCAGTTTTGTTAAAATCGGGCCGATCTTAGATTCGGTTTTAGTTCGATTTCGATCGGGTTCATTTCGGTTAGCACTTTAATCGTTTGTGCTATTTCGAGTCGGGTGCAGTTTGGGCCAGGTCAATAACAATTCGATTTAATTCCGGGTCATAATTTTCATGAGTTAAAGCCAAAAAAATTAGCTCAAATGTACAGTATACTTTTCAATTTGAATACAATAATTCATAATATCATTAATAAATAAAAAATTAATGAAAATAAGTACTTGCAATTAAGGTCTATCAATTCAGTTGTTATCAATTCAAATATATTCAGGTTTAGGTATAGTTCGGTTATTATTGAATTTGATTAAGATTGAATCAAGTTTCCGTTACATTCGAATTACTAAAATCGGGTATTCGATCAGTAATCAGTTCAGATATTATCGATCGACTTTTCGGATTCAGTTGTATTTTACCAGATCCGCCTTAACGTTAAATGTCTACTAAATTCTAAGTCTGACCGATCACCATAATAATAAAGAAGTTGTGTGATATCACGTGGATGTGGATGTGGATGTGGATGTGGATGTGGATGTGGATGTGGATGATGTATCCGAATGTAAGAGTAAATTAGACAAAAGATACACAAAAACTGAATAGAGTAAGTATCACTTCGTTTTGCATTTGGTTTATTTAATTTAATTATCTCAACGACCGTTTTAGACAGCAATGAGTATGCGTCATATCATATACATTGTCTTTTCTACTTGTAAATCATGCGACCGTGTACCATGTACCATGTCCATAGACCTTCCTTTGAGCAAGGTGCTTACGTGTTTCTACATTTACATTCAGTACAAAATCTTTCAAAGCCGGTCCCATAAAATCATTAATCACGCACTCACGCCTCAGATCCAAAGCCGGTCCCATAAACTAATTTACACAAGGGGAATGATAATATCACCACACTTTTTGCCATTGCCAATGCCAATGCCAATGCCAATGCCAATACAAGTTAACTCTTGACAGCATGTTACTATTCAACGTCTCACAATTATGAGTGGTATTAGTAATTTCAAAGTGGCGCTATGCACTTATGCCTTCCATAAAATTATCATGGATGTACAATGCACAATGAAACAATACAATTTGTGACATTATTGAGTCGTTCACAGTATAACAAGACAGAAGATGGAGACCTCAAAATAAAAACCGAGGCTTTGAAAATAATAAAAGAAAAAGATACTCCTTAGTTGTTAAAGACTAATAACTCACCTTTTGGATAATAATAAAAATTTACAATCAGATCTTCAGCTCAGCTTCTGTCTGACAAGTCCTTTGAAGAAGTCCAAGCTGCAAAGCAGATTATTGCTTAATTATGTAGTGATAAAATGAATAAAATACACAGTCAAGACTTAAGAGACAGCTTTACTCTCCGAAACTGAATTTTTAATCATAGAATTCTAAAATGGTGAAGGCTCGTTCAACAATTATCCAAAATATAAAAAATCATATGCTTGGAAATCCCGAAATAAAATACGACATTCAGCTAGTACGGCTTCTAAAGGCACAAATACGTCAATGTCATAGATATATTTCGTCGTTAAAACAACCAATAAAAAGATAGCTTTTGATTTGTTATCCTTACACTCAACAAGACACATCAATTTCAAAATTTTATGATTTATATTTTCAAACGGGCTGGGGGAATGAGCAAGTGGAATCTTGTAGCTAATGGAAGCCGTGCATGAAATAATCCTACCTCAAGGTTATCTATTTACTCCATGACTGAAAGTATACCTAGTCAAACTGGTATGTTTTAAATATTACTGTAAATCTGTAATTGCTTACTGACAACAATACACATTTTTTTGCAGCATTGAAAAGAACATCAAATATATAAAACTGAATACCTATTGCCGTCAGGGTGAAGCTCATACAATTGACCGTCATCTCCAAATCCCATTAAATATCCGGTGGACGTCAATCCCTACAAGTAAATAAAGTACAATATGATTCGATAACCATGAGTGCTTTGAATCCCTAATTAATTACCTTAGTATGTGAAACTGTAACGAGTAAAACACATGCATAGGACGAAGGGAAAACTGTCTGAGCACAAGCTAAAATACAGTCAAATTCCTCCAATTATAATCTATTGACCATGGCAACTGAATATTAACTCATAATGTAGTTTCAAAAATGATTGGAGGACAACTGTTTACGTATCACCTTGATTTATTACCTGAATAGTAACAACATTATCAACTGTCCGACCGTCACAAATGTCCTGTATGGTAACTCTTTGTCCGCTGCAAGCAATAAAACAATACATTGAGTTGAGAATACTAATAAGCAGCAGATGCTACCGGAGCAAGTAAGCTTCAAGTGAGTTTAATCAACAAAGAAAATTAAACCTAATGACCGCTAGCAGTGACATCAGTCCGCATATTACCAGGTCATCTTCATGATAAAATACTGATCAGAATGGAAACAGTATTAAATTCCACATTTGTCCTAGATGTCGATAACGTATACAACTAGCACAACCACCCATAGGAAAAGAAATTCAATTTAATTCCCGTGTGGCTACTGCCTATTGGACCACCATAAGAAAACAAATAAGATAATGAAATAATTTTTCCATTCTTCAGTCAAACAGGAAAATGATACCCTTATTATTTTCAGCAAGAGACAGCAACAATGATCATAAAGTGTGTATTAATTATTAAATTCAATCATGCAAGAAAAGGCAGAAAAAGACGATTAAGAATTGGTCCCAAAATTTTTATACGAGAGAAGTTCTAGACAATGCAAACTTCTGAATCATTTCTAACCTATGCAACCATGTCTTGTAGTAAAGTTCCTCCATAGGCTGGAAACCTGAAAAGCCATGCAAAACATCACCGTTATTATTCAAACAAGACATCGTTCAATGTCTGTACAACTATATTTAGTCCAATAGAATATAAAGATCAGTAGGTGCATAGTATCAGGCTTCATGGTCAATCAGTGAAGCTTCATTCAGATCAAATATGAAGGGAGCTCAAATACAAATGTATAGTATACTTTGCTAGCAGCACATCTACAATCTACATCAAGAGACTTGTCTTTCTCTTTCCAACCAAATTTCTTATCATGTTGATCTTTTGAAGCTTCAACCATTCAATAAGTATAATCAAATATGAAATCTCAAATAATTAGAGTCAGTGATGCATTCAATGCATGCTCCTTACTTTTATCATCTCTGGGATAAGATCCTTTACACAAAGGCTCCATTCTCTCAGCGACCACCTTTCAAACTACTTCCACCAATCCACACCAAACTACACTAAGGCTCGTTCTTTCAGCGACCACCTTTCGAACTACTCCCACCTATCCATGCCAAACTACACTAAGGCTCCATTCTTTCTGCGACAATACTAGGGTTTAGTGTCGACTGCAGGTAGTACATTGGAAGCAGTGTAGAATATAGCTCAGCTTACTGAATAAAATTTTGTGAAACCTAAGTTTAAAAAGTGGCTCGGGATGGATTGAAGTAAAACCTTAGTATTGTAGCCACACAATAATGGGCATTGTTAGACAACACCTTCTGTACAAGATTTTGATCTCATAATGAGTAAGGATGATGTTCCATAGCAAATCATCAATCCATTTGAGGAAAACTGAAGTAAATACCTCCTCTTTGGCCAAATCGAAAGTGATTTTTTTTCGGCAAATCATTTTAGTCACTGAAGACATGATTCATGACTATAGTAACACGCTTCCACCAAGAAATAAGGAATGGATAAACTAGATGGTAAATCTCAAATTAGTATTTTCTAGATTTCTAGCTAAACCTAAATTTTGGTCAGAAAATACTTCAAACCTTTTCCACCTGATTTCATTAATATAGGTAGGGGATAAAAGTCTTACAGAATGATTACAAATGATTTAATTTTAAACTACACTAATACCGGTGAAAATCCATGGGATTATATTTTTTTTTTTTATTAGTAAAATTATTTAATAAATTAGTGAAATGAATGTTGGACGGTATATCTATTTACCTTACTAGACAAATTTAACAAAATTATCCCAACTTTAAATTCATTCTTCTAAAAATAACTCATTTTGAAGAATTTACGCAACTCTTCTAAAAGTATTAAAGATTAATGTGAAGTCGGAAGGACAACGAAAGAACTTTGATTTTTAGAAATTAAATCTACTTCCTCCATTCAACTCCACTCTACTTATTTGCTTTTTCACGTTTGCCAACGTGTGTTTTGTGAGCTAAATATCATTAGCTACGTATTTGCAAAAATTATAAACGTTAGATATTTTTAATGTACTCGTGAAGACGAATCAAACAAGATCTCGCATGAATATATTTTCACTTATGTATCGAGAGAAAATTGAAATTGAATATTAATATGTGAATAGTGTACAAAAATGAA
>JAOWBH010000042.1:934285-951562 GCA_028566215.1 Silene coronaria
GTTTTGAAACACTACCTCGGGCAACCGAGATGGTAGCGCCCATGATTACCTTGGCCGGGTAATTGGGGGTGTTACAACTCAAAAAAATATATTTACGGCGAACTTTTTTTTTACGATGAATGTAAATATTTTATTATAGCGTTTTAATTTTTATTATTCTAACACTTAGTTGTCGCTGCGTATGTTATGAGAGGATGAACTTAGCGTTATGATTTTAACTTTTTTTAAGCAGTCTCATGACATGACTAACATCGTAACATGTAGTCGGTCACTAATGCCCTATTATTTCCGGCTAAAAAGAGCTAAACTAAATTTAATGGAGCTTAACTGATCCGGAATGAACTTAATGGAACTAAATTGAAATGGAGTATGACCCTTTTTTTGGGCTTATTTTCAGCTCATTTCAGTTTAGCTCTATTCAGTTCGGTTTTGTTTTAGCTTCATTCAATTCAGTTTAATCCATTATCCATCTCTTCACAAATTAACTATGAACTGAATTGATTGAAGCTGAACTAAACTAAAATGAGCTGAATTTAAGTTTTAGAGAAGAGGGTCATATTCTTGTATCTAAAGCCTTAACTTAAATATAACATATAACCCATGGGGCATGGCATAAAAGTCTTAACATCACGATAATAGTTATATGAAACTGTTTTAATACAAATGTTATGAAAATTCTAGTTAATTAGAAAAATTATTATTCCGCTTATATTTGTTTACTTTTGATTACAAATTAGCCCTTACATAGAATAAAAAAGGGTACACAAATGACGAACACATAGAAAGTAGAGTAATCGTGCCTTTTTTTTTGCTAATTTTTAGGCACAATGCTTTTACCCAACCCATTATATGTCTGTCTTAATCGAGAATTTGCGACAATAAACATGTGAATTTTTTTTCGAAACAAAGTTAACTCGAGTAAGTCTCTTGTAAAACAAATTTACGCTGAAACATTGTAAAACTATTAATAATGTACGTTGATCCTTTATTAGCCAATCATGGATTAGTGGAGGTTAAGTAGAGTAACTAACGATTTTACAATAACCTTTGAACGTTTAATTACGACTTACATGTTGCGTAGGTATAAATTCATTTGAACGTTTGCCGCCAAAAGAAACGAACGCTACTGCTGTTTCAAGGACTAATGACGATCGGATTCCAATTCAATCTATTAATTCAGGTTTTCGATCAATTTCTTCTTCTTATTCATCTTATTTGATCATCAATTCAGCAATCTTATCAATTAATATTAGTTTCTAAGATCTTTGATTTATCTTCGATTTTCGTAATATTGCACACAATCAATTATTCGCAAACCTAGGGTTCTTAATTTTTGTAGCATAATTCTACCGATTAGACCGTTAATCAATTAATCGTTGAATATTAATTGAAGGAAATGATAATTCGGTGAATTAGGGTTTGAGATTACGGCGAGCAGTGAGAAAATACGCTATTGATCGGTACATCCATTTTTGCAAGTTCATGAAAATTTGAATAATTTGATTGTGATTTGTGAATGTCGGCTGTCGATTCCGGCGTTTGATAGCATATTATTGTGATTTGTGAATGTCGATTCTGGATACCGGCTTTTAATCGAACGTTATAATGTTGTGTGAATGTCTGACTTTGGATACTGGCGTTTTAATCGAACATTGCTGAATTCACTGAAATCAGATTCGTAGATTTGTTAGGGTTTAGTTCATCTCTTTGTTGTGATTACCACGAATGATTTTATCGTATTACTTAATCGTCTGGTTATTATACACTTGCTGAATCTTACTATGCACTATTTCGGCTTCATCTTGTTTATTTTGTCTCCCTTTGACTACGATGGTTTAGTAATGCTCTCTTTGTTTTGATTAATCTTTAAGACAAATTTTACGTCGTATTTCTACTTATATGTAGAGAAGTTAATGATCAAAGTTGACATAGGTTGCCTACCAAATATAGTTTTAAATATTGTCTGCAACATCAATACAACACTAAGATATAAAGGTTTTGGAGTTTACTCTGTCCACATTTTACCACTTTTTAAGTGATATTGATCTCATTTAGCGAGATTAGGCTGCAATTACCGACACCGTAACTGTGAGTAAACCGAGATGGAATACTTTGTTATCAAAGTTTAAGGGAGATAATAAGTCTTGGATGGAGTAGTTTATAAGGATGAGGCCTTTTCTTTTTGTAATTTCTTGATCCTCTTTGCATATGCATTGTCAGGACTTTGGATTCTATGATGGGTTCAAGCGTAATTCATGTTGCAGTGGGAAAATTGGCTCTTCCTGGCTATGTTGTTGTCCTACTTTTTACAAGTCAGAAGATACTGATATATCCATCATCCATGAATGGTTATATGGTATGCCCGGAAACTCTATCCTTTATGTTAATCTTGGTGACTAGAATTCTACTGCTCTTTCTGCTACTACTCTACTAGTGGCTATATCAGCAAGAAAATATCGTGTCCACGTATTAGAATATATATGCGTTTTGTAACGATCTAAGAATTAAGTTCTACAGGAGTATAGGACTGTGCATCCTGAAGGTAGGGACAGGCTAACAACTTATCCTTTCATATTATTCTATTTGCGTTAGTAATTAACCTCCATACTATGGATCCTGGCTTCTGGATCCGCTGCTACTTGCAATCTACAAATTTTATAGATTTGAATTTTAAAGTTCATCATTGAAACTGCTAATATTTTTCGAAACTAGAACGTTCTGTGATTATATAAATGTTATACATGAAGGAAAATAACCATGTCTCGTGAGTTGTGACCTTTGTATGTGTTGAACATCCATCTCCAACAACCCAACATAGTTTTAACAAGTGAATGGATGTTAGCAAGAGTTTGTCTTTGTCATGACAATTTCTGTAGCAATGAAGGCTTTGTCAAGAACTTGTGAAATAAATCTTTTATGCAATGAGTAGATATATATCTGCTTTATCATTGAATCTAAGAAGAGGCGTGCAAACAGTGTGGGGCATGTAAAATTGATGGTACTATTTAGGTTGATTCAACTGATCAGGTTATTAAAGGAAAAGTGTGATGATACAAATGAAATGCTTTCTGGAAAAGTTACTAACAGTTTTAATTATGATATTGATAACTAAGTACACATGCGCTAGGACTATGCTGATTTTTGGATGTGTTTGTTTTGGTTATTATACCTTTGACTAAGCTAAATTTGTCAGTGATTGGCGTAAGTGTAATGTTATTTGATTCCTTATATTGGCTTGAATTAACATATCGTATAAGTAACTTTTGTTTTTAGTGCCAAAGAAATCAAATAGATACAATCACTGATTACTTGTACAATCATAACATATGTCGCTTTGATGATTTATGCTACTTACTTGTGTCATTGTGTGTATGTCTCCTCCTAATCTTTCATCTGTATCGCTCGGACTTTTCATTTTTCCTCAGTTACTTGTATTAGACAGTTGAAACTCGGATATGAAGTACAACACTTTGTCATATTAGTCTAAAAACTTAACAAATTTCAGTAAAAATGAAAATGCTGAGCAATACCTAAGTGGCCTGATACATTTTTCTTTTGGATACTCATAGTTGAGTCGACGTTTAATTGTTTATCGATCGTTCCTGCGAGTCCATTTATACATTGATTATTAATGTTAAGATTTCATTGCAAAACAGGTGAAAGTATCAGGGCATTGTCATGCAAGAGTCCCTGCTATTCAGGTACTTGAACAATTCTGGAACAGTTTTGTCCATGATGCTGCTCTCTGTCTAACTGTTTATGTCCTCTGGGTAGTGAATGTTGAACAGGCCATTTACATCTTTTAAATAATATGTCATGCTATATTTCATTAATATTATCTTGATTGCCTCATAACATTGCTAGCATAGATTTGCTTGTTTGTAAAAAATCAATCACAAGGTAGGCAATGCCACAAAAACCTGAAGTCGGGGAAAATGATTTTCCATATTTTCGACAGGATTGGATAAGATCCAAGTGTCTTTTCTTGTAAATCAAACCAATAAATCTAAATCATAAAGCTAGGTGGTATTGTTGCATTTGGGGTGCATTTACGCTCCTCATGGCGCACATTTGAAGAGATGAGAATGTCACGTTCATCCCTATACCTAATTTTTTTTTTTTTTTTGGCCCTTCTCCTAGTGAAGGGATACTAACTGAATAAACCACTTCATACACGCACGCACACACAGAAGAAAAAAAAACCCTTCCTAGATATAGTAGTAGTAGTTTCTTAGTTGCCATGCCACAATTCCTTGTTTGCCTGGTTTTGTAGCGGTTAGACATTTTCTGATAATGGGGGAAGTAACGGTTGAGTAAGGGCTGACTTGGATTGGCTTATTGCTCTGTTGCTGCCATTTTCCGGGGAAGGCTGGATAGCTGCCTTTGCGAATTTTGACTCCTCATTTTTCCCCCACAAGACTAGGTATAATCCTGCTATGATCAGTGCTGCCCCAATTATCCTGATGCCAATTAAATTGATGGCTGTCAGATTAAAGATTACAGGCTCCACATTGATCTAAAAACTCAAGATAATTTACCACTAAGATAATGATTAGGTGATTGCATGCTCCAACAGACAGACTTTTTCCAATACTTATTCCAAATATTCAATTAAAGAGCCTCAACTGACTTTCTTCCCTTTCTTTTTACTTTTGAGTTGGCGGAAAAATATTTTTATTTTAGTTATTTTACTGTCATTTACTTTAACCAGGACCATGATAGCAACTTAATCAAGCCCTTGTTGCAAAAGCAGGCAGATATGTCAATTAGCACCTTAGTTGTTTTTGGATTTCTAGTTACTAGTACTAGTCAGCAGTGTGATCTTTTTCAACTGTAAAAGAGGAGATATACTCATAATGCATTCAAAGCTTTGAAGCCTTGTGGAATACAACCTAACATTACTGCTCAATGGGACATGCAAGTGGGTCTTTATATTTGCATGATTGCTGAGTGCTCTATCTTTCCGTTCTTTATTTTTGGGGGTGGGGCTAAACTTAATGAGTTTTCTTAATTAAGAGCTGATCTAGATAATACAGTTGAGAGGAAAGTTTCTGAATGGGGATATGGGAGAGTAGAATGGAAGCAAGAAGTACATACCCTCCCAAGTAGAACTCTTCTCCTAAAGCAATGGAAGCCATAATAGCGACAACCAATGTTTGAACAGGCTGATACACTGCCACGAACACTGGGCCTCCCCTATCGATGCACCAGATCTGTACAGCAAAAGCAATCCCTGATGCTACCACTCCCTGCAATTATATGAATTGGTTACTGAAAAATATCAACAAAATAAAAAACCTCACTCTAACCCGTTTCATATTAGCACTTATTTTTCATCTACTCTTAACTCGAGTTGAGATCATGTCCCATCTTGTATCCCACCATCATGATCTTGTAAACTTTGGATGATTTTTGTAAACTAAAGTGTTGGTGAAGTGAATAGAAAGCAATCAAGATTTTAGGAATGTAATTTGTGGTTTTGTGCATGGCAAATATGGCAATCAAGAAAAATTTAGAAGGTACATGATTATGAACTTTAGCACTTGGATTAACAATTATGTCTGTTCCATCCATGGCCTTTTAGAAGCACTCCTTAGGATTCAAACCTGCTAGTTTCTTTGAATCCTTCCTCTTGATTTTAACTTCCAATTTGCCTCTCAGTTTGAAGTTACTGACAATAATGCTCACCTATTTGTATAATTGTACGGCAGTATTGTGTGTGTAATTACTGAACTGTTAACCCCACAATTTGTAGTCTGCACATGGGTTGACATGCTATGACTATGTTTATTATTTCCTTAAAATCTTAAGACTGACTGACAAGTGAGAAACCTTTTACTTTATACCTGATATGGCATATTGGCATGACAAATTGACAAATAATGGGGATAGTGTGGATATCCAACCCATTTTCGACGGAAGGTGTTTTAAGTGATCCCTTTAGTAAGGCTTATACTTCACATACGGTGACAGCGTTGGTTACTTGGCCATGTCGTGTCCTAGACTGGTAGCTACTCAAAATTTATCATTTTGAGTGCAATGAAGTGGCTTTCTTACAATTAAGAAGGTAGTTAAGGCTGCTACATCAAGGTCTGAAAACTCTTTTTTTTTTTTTTGACAGTGAGAAAACTAGTTACATCAAGGTCTGAAAACTTGTAGGTGAGGAGGTTATCATGTAATATCATGAAAGGTAATGTATGATGGGAAAACATCAGAAACAAAAAAACAAAAAAACAAACTACTTAAAGATGCTAACCATTGTGAGCTTTAAAAAGTAAGCAATATGGTTTTAGGGTAAAGATAATCTTTTTTTTTGTCCCTAACATGCAATTGAGTACTTAAGCGAGAAAAACAATCTCACTGTCGGTGAGGACATAGATAGTAGGTTGCTATACCGGAAAATTTTGACGTTAATTTTATGGTTAGACGTTCTAATATGAGAATCTCTCTATATCTACTGTGAGGTGCTTATGCGATTGAGAGACTTACCGCATACATGATAGTAAAGACTTCACTGCCAGAATGGAATTTCCAAGCATCTAGGTCCCTCTCAAGGAAAGCCGCAATAATTAAGAATTGGATCAACCCAAAGAAGCAAGTGTAAGAAGTGACTGAGAGTCGTGCTGGGTACTTCTTTAGAACTGGTGCCTGTAAAACAAGCCAACCAGACCAGGATAGACAGTGTCCAATGAGGTAGACACAACCCAAGGCCCAACTTTTTGGACTGGCATCTCCTAGAGCGAGAAGCATGGGCGTGGAATCATGGAGATTTGTTGCCGGGGAGTATATGGTTGGCCCCCTGTATAATGTTATTACTGTGGCCCCCGCAACACAAAATGCTGTTCCCAGCACCTTTGCTATACCATCCTTCCTGTCTAGTCTCACTTTCTCTATCCTGCATAATCCACAATAGACGAACATTTTCTTTTAGGTACTTGAGATTCGGCAACGTATTTTATTAGTTATATTTTCCTCATTTGACTGTATGGTTAATGAGTTGCTTGTACACACAAAGGGATTCTCATATAAGTTTTATGGGCTATATACTTATACGGAGTATCTATTCAACTGTGCAATTTGAGCATGTTACCCACATGCTGTTGCGATGCTGTCATTCTTTGTGATCAGAACCATGTCTTTAGCATGTTTTTTTTAGTATTTCAGATCATGCCATTTAGGGAAAGAGGAATATTTGCCTCTACCGGTATGGTTGACTGTGAATATTCATATGCTATGTCTTAGGTTGGAGCCACATAAATCTTGAAAGTCAATAGTTAATTATATGTTTCCTTTGTTTTTGGGAAAATACATGTGCAGGCATAATTTTGTTGGACAAGCTTACCTTAGGACTGCTGCCATGAGGAAAGTGAGAGCAGGAACAGAATTCTGAACTGCTGACGCGAAGGTTGGAGATGTGTTGTCCAAACCCAGCAAGTAAAATCCTTGATTTGCTGTTATCCTGTTTGAGGTATGTATATGTGTGCACACTTATAAACTATATTATCACATTTGTTCATGCTGTAGAGTAATTAGTAGAGAGTTGTTCATACCCAATGAGTGCCAGTAGAAAAAACTGAATCAGGAACGAAAGATTTATAGGCGGCCTCTCCTTCCTGGTTAAAGAAAAGTACACACGATATGAGTCGATAAAATGTCAGAATGTTTTACGGATTGTGCAAGAAATACACGAGATATGAGTGAAAATAATTGATCATCTTGTGAACGTACTTTTCAAGAAAATAAGCAAACGGAAGGAGAAGAAGCAAAGCAATGATGTTCCTGTAAACAGGATAGACAAGCTTGCTTATTCCCATGTTAAGGGCAGCTCTAGAGACCACATGAAACCCAGCATATCCAAATTGCAACGCTAGCATGGCGCCATGCAATTGGAGCTTTTCGGGTATTGAGCACCACATTCTTCTATCCGAAGACGCACCGCCATCCGCCATAGTTTTAGAATGATCAGACACTAGCTTTCCTTAAGCGGGATAAACTGTATTAATGAGGGAAAATGTGAAGGAGAAGTTGAGAGTTTAGGACCAAGCTAAAGGGTATAAATATAAGAGTTGGAGGGAGACTTTGGGTCCCCATATAGTGTAAATTCATGGCCCACCATGTGGGTCCTAGTAATACGTTATGCAATTGTAAAAATAATAATGGAAAGGTATTTCAAATGTTTTTGTTTGTCTCCCACATCTTTGTATTCTTTTCTTCTTTTATTTGGTCTCCCTTAAGACGGTTATATCCGTCTTAAATGTAAAATGAGTAAATGCTATCCTATATACTCGTAGGTAGAAGAGACAAGAGTTTTTCATTATCTAAATATTACTGTATGTTTTTTTTGTATCATCTATCTATTTGACCCGTTTTTTAGTTTGATATGATTATGTCCGTCTTAAATAAAAATTCGTGTTCTTGTTCTCGTGCTACTAAGCTGACAAGACAGTCCTTAATGGTAATGAAAAACAAGGTTTTGTTTGGAAGCATGCTATTAATAATGGGTAATAGAGGAGTAGTAGGGAAATGCGGTGGGTGATGAGGGTGTATGACATGAAGTTGCTATTGAAAGATAGTACGCACGAGGGGTGGTGGGGCAATTCCATGCATGTCTTCATCCTTAGTACCCTACCACCACCACCAACACCACCCCACCTCCCACCTCTCCCTCACAAATACTCTCATAGTTATGCTTATGTAGCTTTCTATATTAAATCCTATTGTGAACAATGCAATAAATTTTGAAAAGATAGTTTCATAAATTATTTGTTCTTGTCCTCTCCATACAACAAACTATTAATTTTTGTTTTTAAATTTTAATATAGTTGTTTGTAACTGCACTTTTAAAGTAGTATTTTATAATCATGTTTATTTCTGATTATATTTTGAATAATGAAAAAGAAATAAACATCTGATCAAGCCATGCCCGAGGTCGTGAGCAAATTTTCTTAAAGCTGACTTTGAATTAGCCATAGCAAATTTTATTATGGTCACTAGCTCGGAAGTATAAGAATATAATTTATAATTTATAATTAATTCCATATCCTTCATCTCGCCTAGTTAGATATAGGCTTGATTTGTGCCGTTGATAGGAGATAAAGTCCACCTCACAAGCCTTATAAGGTTCATTTTTAAAACTAATTCGCAATAGAAAGAGTAGACTCTTAGCTTATTATCTATTCCGTCAATATGCTACATTCATATGGGAATTTGGAGGTTAACTGGCTTATTAAATGGAGGTTGGATTTATGACATTATTTGTTGTGATTTGCATTGTGTAAAGATTGTATATTCTCAACTGTGCATTTTTGATGATCTCACATGGTAGTATATACGAGTACTACTTGTCTACTTTAAAGCACGATCTCTTTCGACCGTACATGCACAAATGTACTAGTGTTAATAGTTTACACTATTTTATATTTTAAACAGTTAAAATACACTATTATAATTTCTCTTGATGGTCGGTTGCATACTTGCAGCCCTCATAATTACACCCAGTGATATTTTAGCTGATTCCAAACCTTTGTGAATTTTCTTATAGCAGCTACTTTTTCTCTTCAATACTCTGTATATTACTACTAGTTACTACATATGTTTTTTTTTCCCCTGGGATACTCATCCACGATTGTGTGTTGGAAATGTTGGTAAATTACTTCTGCACAAAAAAAAAAAAAAAATTCCTTATCAACCCATTTAATCTATGACAATTAATTGGGCTACATGGGACTTGATTACAAGTTACAAGTATCGATCTTGTATTTATCCCAAGTATTTCATACCGAAGTAAACATTATTTCTATAACATTCCATGTCACCATGCTCTTCCCACTTTTAAACATTGGTTATCATTTTGTGGTAGTGTTTATGTAATATGGGTTTCGTAAACCTAACATTATGTAATTGAATATCTTTACATCTTGCAAAAAAAAAAAAAATGGAGGAAGTTTTTGAAAAATGGAGGGAGGACTTCCTCTAAAAAAAATTATACTTTTGTCCAGCTTTTTTTAAAAACAAAGACCAATTTATGTGAATCCCAGTACAAGTAGTGCTTAAGAAAGTGCCTATTGAGCGAGCACCATCATAACATCTCACTAAGTCTAGATCATTAGTTAAGAGCCTAGCTGACAGTTGGGAACAGTTTATTGATCATCATGTATTCATATGCTTAAGATTGTTCAATCAAGTCCTAAATATGTATTTAGAAGGGCCAAAATTGGTGGGGTGTTTAGCATTAATACACTAAACGTAAAAGACACTGTGATCAGCTTCATCTTTTCAGGAATTAAGGGGATAATGGTCCACCATTTAAACCCAAAAAATCTCAAAGTATTTCATACTGGTCACTTTTAATTGGTATAATACTATTTGATGTAAAAGAGAAAAGTTGTAGCCAACAGGAAGAATCAAACTTTTCCAGCAGACATATTCAAAACTATAAATCTATCTCAATCTTTTTTGTTTAACCACCCTTTAAACTTAATACTAGCTATTATGTGCAACCGCCGTATGATACGACAGACAAAAAGTGACCACTTTATGATAAACAGTGATCACTTTTTATGTTAAGAATTGATCACTTTTAAAAAGTGGTCATTTTATAATAGTGGTCACTTATTGCGTGGTCACATCATACGACAGTCTTAATATGTGTATATTGAACCCAAGGTCATTCTCTCGTTTAACCACATTCTTAATATTTTTAATCCCTGTCTTAAGTAAGCTTACTACCTGTTTCCACTAATATTTTCACACTGAGAGATGATGTGTTTCCAAAATGTGGGCTATGCTCAGCTATCAATTTCTTTCTTTAAGAGACATATTGCCTCTTCCACTTCTTGATACCACTATCATCATTATAAAATAGGTAAAGCAGTTAAAAAGATTTGGGAAAGAAAAGGCTGGTCTGCCCTATTAGGAATTTATGATATATGGAGTATATCATTTTGTATTACACAGGTTTGAAAGTTGGTATTGCATTAACTATACTAGGTGGTTTTAGTAGACATTTCTATGTATCTATATTTATCGGTTTTTCTAACGTGTGCCCTCAAGTCACATATTAAGTGCATATGTAAAATTCAGGAGAATGTATCTTGATTAATCGAAGTGTTATTTGATTTTTACCGTATTTAACGAAAGATTCTTGTAATTTTTTCTTTAATTAGGTTCTTAATGTATCTCCTAAGGATACATGTTAGAAAACCCATTTATACACAGTGTGAGAAGAATTGCACAATTGAAGGTAAACTATGCAATATGGGTCTAAACTATTGAAAATTAACAGAAGTGTTGAGACTCAAGAGCCTCAAGATCATAAGCTTATGTATCTTTCAATTGTTTAGGTCCTTGTTGCAATGTTTACCAAAGAATGGAAGGAAGGTCTATTTGATTCTGACCCGGCTTGTATGAACTGGTCGGTCATCATCCTGACCATTACAGTTGTGCATGCTGGTGCATTGATTGCTCATCTGCAGAGTTTCCTCCTTATAGTATAATATACAGTGACAGCTATAGCTGATATAGATTTGCACGGGAGAATCCCAGTGTTGTCTAGTCATGTCAAAATGTATAATTGATAAATTTGAGGAACAACTAAACGGAGCTAGATTATGACAGTCCTATACAAAATACTTTGAGAGATTATTGTTGAGACAAAATTCTGATGTACTTCATTATCAATTTTTTGGGTGGTTCTGCATACTTACATAATAATCCTATGTTGTTCGAACTTTTCAGTATAGGAGATTTGATGTTTACCCTTTGTTTTGACCTACATTTTGGAAGGATGAAGGTAGAGTAATGTCAATTTCTTTCGAAGATTTGTCTATGTTTAGACTGTCAGTACCAAAAAACCCTCTACTTTCGTAGAATTTATTTCCTTCTAATCCAATTTGCTAACCAAACAAGTGAATTTATACCCTTCTCTTTCCCTCTTTTCCCCTTCCTTCCAAACATTACATCTAATCAAATTGTTAGATAAGGATACTTGACTTTTCATTTTAGACTAAAACATGAAAAATATCAGATCAGATCTAGCTATGTCCGACGCTCATATACGCTCTCTTGTCTGGTCGAGTCTGAATAATATACCATGAGAATGCTCATCTTACTGTGCTTGGGCTAATTTGCATGCTGATATTCTTAATTTGGGGACAATATTGTCCTAAATTGCACGCTGAGTCTGAGTAATAAGTTATGAGGATGCTCATCTTGCTGTGCTTGTCCTAACTTCAAAATTGCATGCTGATATTCTTAATTTGAGGACAATTTTGTCATAAGTTGATTGCCCTGTGATAATTATTGTTAAGATTTATTTGAAGTAGGTGGATTTTCTTGGGCCCGAGGAAGGCTGTAAAGTTAAGTTCGGGTGAAAAGTATTTATATTTTCATTTTTTACCCTAAAATTTTCCAAGCATGTTTACCTTTCTGAGTAATTGATTTGTGTTGTTTGTATATATAACTTGAAATTTGAGACGCCTAAGTGACTATTTGCATTGACTATTAAGCAGCTTTTGATAATGAGGTTGAGGTTGTGATTATTTCTTTCCATCATTTTTTTGTCAATCTGTTCCAGAAAAAATTAGTGATATTCTATTAGAGTATATGATGGTTTTATTTCTAGTGTACTGGAATAAGTGATTTTCGTGATTTCACCTGTTTCCACTTCCCCACATATGTGCCATGCTAACCCCACTCCATCTGCAAAAAGTTAATGGTTAATGTATACAGAGTAAATGCTAACAGCCAGCAACACCAACTTGTTTAGGTTTGAAACTTGTTTTCGGAATTGGTTGTTATGGTCTATTATTCTTGGTCATTGTAACATAAAAGTGGTCAATAACCCGATACTGCTCAACTGTAGTTGTCGTAACCATCGAAACTGTGATAGCTCGATTGTGATGAGGTGTCCTACCAATATGGATTACTGTATTAAATCCCATGGACAACAGAGTAGTTTGCTTGAATTTGTGTCAAATCACATTACTATCATGACTAAATTTTTTTATTTTCTTTATTATTTTGGCGTAGGTATTCGTCGTAATTGATAGCGAATGATAACTAACGTCCATGGCATTGTTACTTCAGCAATGAAGATACTTTGGACGAGAGCCACAGTCCACAGTGTGCACTTTTGGAAAGCTGCCATTGACCAAGACTCAAAATGGAACTTAGAGCTATGAGGTGCGTATCTAAAGTACTCGCTTTTGAACATATTCTTGCGAAAACAACTTTACACAGTAAATCGTGGAAGTAGTATGTAAGAGTTTTAAGCATATTGGAATTGCACATTGTACTATCTGAGAGTCGCTAAGCACCATTGGGTAGGTACAAGTTTAGTGATGTACAACTTGGGTTACCAGAGTCACTTAACCCTAGTCATTTAGTTGTTGGTTCAAACTTATTTTATCATGCAAGTTTTTAAAATCTCGTTGTCATAAACTCTAATGAAAGCATATTATATCAATCGAAAGGTAGGTAATTATTCACCTTGATGTCAACCTAAAATACATGTATACTCGTAACAGTTATTAGGAAAGGTCCGCCGTGTAAACTAGTGTTGAATTTTCGATTTTAGATGATGTAACTTCTGTTTCTTCTCTACAAAACCAAATAATCTGACAGTCCATCAATGGCAGATGGCTTGTGAAAAGTGTAGGGATTAATGGTACAAATAGGTTGGACCATTGTGGGGGCATATATTATTTCAGTAGGTCGACACTCGACATGGAGATTGTCGCTCTTGTATGTCTAGAAGTTTAGGCAGCATAAGGAATGTAGCAAAATTTGTCTCAAAGCCACTGTTATGTGAGTGTTGGCCTGTTGTGTGATTCAGATAGATATAAAAGAAACATTGTGGAGAGGAAAGATCTCTAAGCAAAATTACAAGGACGTGAACCAATACACCATCAATCTAGATATGCTATATTGTGTGAATGCTTACATCAAACTTCTCCTGTCTGTTCGCTTCCTAATGATAAGGTTTGTTTTTCTAATTCTCGCATTAATCTATTTACCCCTTATCTTTCTCGGTGAGGCTCATTTTACCTAATTAAATAAAGAAAAATATATAAGATGATACAAGTTGGAAAGTTCATGAATTTTCACTTACGAGTTACGGCTCAGGAGGGAGTTTGAAAAGTTTGTTTTGCTAATTACGAAACAAGAACTTCTAAGTTGATAACATTTTGACAACATTCTAGTTAGATTTCAATTCGTGTTTTCTTCATTTGCGAAATTGCGCATAATTCGTCTATGACTCTATGCTACCTAATTTGTTGTGAACATCTCTCAGGACTCGGGAGTCAGGATTTATGTAGTTTGGCACTTAGGCAGCTTTCAGTCGATAATCACATAATTTATCGGTCAAATTCTGTTTGGAGAATTTCATCTTAAATGTTGGTTGTTCATAACTCTAGCTTCGCCTAGCACTCCTAAAATCAAGGAAACTATAGGGTGTTGCACTTTGCTAGTTCTAGCTGAGAGTTGGTGTGTAATAGGTAGGCTATAAGAACTCCATACATTATGATTTATGAGATGAGGTAATAGTTACTCTATAGATAAAGTACTTCTTTAGGGTAATACATTGCTCTAAAATATGACACAAATCCTCATTTGTGACGGGCATATCCGTTGCAAGCTTGGGACGGATCAAGTACTACTCATGCGAGTAGACAAAACAAAAGCAGGCTACCTAGGGAGTACCAATCTGTTTTATCTTATCTATCCAAATGGATAGTATTTGACCCGTCGCAAGCTTGTGACGGATATGCCCATCACAAGGGAGACTTGCTGAAAATATGAAACTAGTAATGTCCTACCTTATCATTACCCTCCCTTCACCTTCCCTTTAACTTCCCTTAATCATCATCATTTTCCTCTTTTTTCTTGTTTACTTTGATCTCCATTACAATTTTGTCTAGACGATATTTGAACCAGGTCTTCAAAAGCAGAGTCCTATGAGCCCTGTCCTTTGGTTCCAAACTTCACATCTTTAGGATTTGTGGTAATAACCTCAATTCAAGTGAGCCCTATGTCACGGGTGACTTATCTCATGCTTTTTAACTTTTTGACAGGCACTAGAAAAGTAGAAGTATGTGTAATACTGTAACAAACCGTAGCATTCATAACATGAATTTGCTATCTTCTAAACTTAACTCGGAAAGTTTTTTAAGAATTTTTGACGGGTGAATTATCCGATGTTTGGAGAACGCTTGCTTGTGAAAAAAATAACGCAAATTGACAAATTGTTTATAATATACACTGAATTGATGCTCTAAGTAAAAGTAGTACGTAAGCCGTTGTAATATACTCATAATGCTTCTTAAAAACAATATAAAGTCCTTGTGCTATCGAGTAGAGTGACAAAAATGAGTCTATGTACTGTTGTTTTGTTGAATTTTCTTACTTTACTAACTCAAATTATACAACTTTAAATTAGAAAACTTCCTTTTAATTATTTGTTTACCTATTCCGCTCTAGGGTGTTTGATTCATTTATTATCTTTCTTTATGGGCAAATTGATCATTTAATTGCAGTATTGCCACGCTGTCATCCATTAACTACACTTACAAAATCATAAATAAACCTTTTTTTTCTTTGGTCTTTATGCCAAAATGTATAGGTAAACAAATGTTTGAAGCGAAACTAATTACGTAAAAATGTCACATGGTCACTTGGAGATGTCATATTGATGTAGCTGTGTTTGTGCGACATGATACTGATAAAGATTAAAGACGAAGATGAATGGCTCTAAGGATATCTTTAATGTTTATGAGACTTTATTGGTGAAATGTTGTTTGAGATATAGATTTCCATAGAATTGAAGTGATAGAAAGGCATGAGCCCTTAGATCAACCGTTAAGGATTGTTTTTATCTTAATTAGAAGTCTTGAGTATACAACACTTTAAAACTAATGTGGAATAGGCTTACTACCCTAGTTGTTCTACCTTACTCGAATCCGGATTAGATTAGATGCTATACACTAAACAGAAACATGGAAATTTCACGGCTTTTCGACACGTTAGTTAAGCTTAATGAATGTTAATTTCTGTAGTACCATAACGCTAAACTCGTGATTAGCATGAAATGATATTTCATAATGATAATTATAGTAAGCTTTAAATTATAAAGAACGACATGAATGACATTTGATTATATCGTATTGTACGAGTTGACCTGCTTTATATGAACATACTTGATACTGAAATAACTTTCTATAGCATGGCATGGTAGAAGGATCATATTTTGATTAGTGGTGTTTTTTTAGTGGGTTAGTTTTCTGGGGGATAGTGTCCTTTCGGTAGGGGTTGAGACAGCACTTCTAGAAATTTATGTTGCTATTGAATTTATGTACTCCTTAACTTCCCATTCCTTCTTAATGATGTTTACATACAGACGACCGTCTCACAATTTCTGTCCTACTTGCCCTCCCACTTGCTCTGCCACTTGCAGTTTGTAAGATGTCACAAGCTTGTGACGAAAAAGTGTTCGTCACAAATGAGAATTTGTGGTTTACATACTCTGTAAATTTTAAGGTATGTACTATGTAGTGAGGTTGTTAAATGGACAATGATAGGGTGGTGGTATTGAGGGTCGGTGTTATTCACTTTTGACGGAATTTAAACCTAATAGGAGTGAAACTCGAGAAAAAATTCGGAAATTTTAAGAAAATCTATGAAATTTTCATTCTGAAACGGCGAGCTCCTCTACTAACCCTTCTCATACTCAACTGCTTTTCCATTTCTTGCTAAAATATTATGTGTGCTGTTAAGTAGAGTTGAAGTGACATATTTTTACACTAGGCATGTTGTCAAAAACTTATACTGCACCTAACTAAGACTAGCCATGTCAAATGGGTAGGGCTTAGATTTAGTAAACAGGTTAATAGAGTTGGGTGCAAGTCGGTCAATTTTGGGGTCGCCTCTTTTTCAGGTGTTTAATTGTTAAACATTCAACTCAAATCAGATGGGGTTAGATCAATTCGAGTTGTGAATCAATTTTAGGTCTTCCATATCCGCACATGGGTTTTGACCTGATAAAATATATTGAATTGAATCAGGTATGGGAGGTGGTTATTATAGGTAAAGAATATATTTTAGCACAAATTCTTACTTGTGACGGGAGGTATCCATCTCTTGTAAGAGACGGATACCGTTTCCCCTCACAAAAAATCCATTTAGAGTGAGTGGAGAAGCATATGGGGGGTCCCTCCTTGTCCCTTCTTTGTCTCATCTACCCATTTCCTCTCACAAACTACCCGTCACAAGATCCGACCC
>JAOWBH010000042.1:951662-968853 GCA_028566215.1 Silene coronaria
TTTGTCCCCTCTATCCATTTCCTCTCACAAACTACCCGTCACAAGATCCGACCCGTCACAAGCAAGACTAATTAATTTCCTTAATCATGGTAGCCGAATTTTATTCAATTTAGAGGAAGTATTTTATATCCAGAGTGTAGCATAGTTGCGGCTGCTATTAATCTTTTGGGAAAAAAAACTGTAGCGCGTATAAATTGCGTTTAAATTAAATTAAGTTTTAGGGATGATGTTTTCCCGTATTCGGACTATTTAAACTAAATTGTTTCTAAGCATGTCAATTACTTCCTCAATTCCAATCATTTCTAAACATTAATTGAATATATGTGAGTTATATTTTAATCAAAAGTTTAAAAATGATTGGGAGGGAAGAAATATATATTTAAGCAAGAGTATTAAATAGTTAAACCTCATTATATACATACGATTAGAGCTAAAAGTGGCCATGAAGACTATTGGACTAGCAAATCCTAGCATGGCCCATTGCCCGTTTTACCACGACACAAAATCTGCACGGCCCACACATTGTGACGTGCCATGGGTTGTGCCTAGTCGAAGTTTAAGAAAGAAGATCTTGTCTAACCCAAGCACAACTCGACCTACCTGGGCACGATGTGAAGGAATTGTTTGGGCACGGCACGATCGTCATGAGTTGTGGGACGTGCCTCGATTGCCATTTTCATTTTACCAGCACGAGACAACATGATAGAAAATCCACCTTCTAGTGCTCGAGCGATGAAGACATACCATTTTCTCCTTCTGTCACGATAAACCGACCCGAGATATAACACAACCTACTTTCATCTCTCCTTTTACAACATTCTCACCAAAACTTGCAACACCTCAACTTTACTCTACTCATGTGTGAAGTGTGAACAAGAAAATTGAAAAGTAAAAGAGGAATCAAGTTCAACAAATGGACTAAGTACAAGACTACAAGCTTTTGACGTTTTGTCAATCAACATTATCCAACAATTTTCACAATAAAAACAAACTAAAAACTTTCATTAAAAAAATCAAAACAAGAAGATATTTTCATTTTTCATCATTCAAATCATAAATCAAAGGTCCAAAATTATTTCCACTTGACACGTGTCAGAATCCTATAGCTTATCTCCCCCAAACTTCTAGGCCCCTCTCAACCAATAAATAACAACCCACTTCACTCCTCCAATCACACACAACTCCCCTCCCAATCTCCCATGGCTTCTTCCTCCTACTTTCTCTCTCTTACCATCCTCCTTTCTCTGTCTTACGTCATCCTCGCCGTCGATGACGTCGCCGCCTCTGATAATGACGTCGTAATCCGGCAAGTCGTCGACAATTCCGACACCAACGCCGACGCCGTTTCGATCGACGATCTTCTCCTGAACGCCGACCATCATTTCTCTCTATTCAAGGCGAAATTCGACAAGCGATACGCTTCGCAAGAAGAACACGATCATCGTCTGAAAATCTTTAAAGCGAATCTTCGCAGAGCGAAGCGAAACCAGGAGATTGATCCGTCTGCAGTTCACGGTGTGACGAAATTCTCGGATTTGACGGCGAAGGAGTTTAAGGAGAAGTTTCTAGGGTTTAAAGATGGTAGGAAGAAGAAATTGAGGATTCCTTCTGATGCTGAGAAGGCTCCTACTTTGCCTACAAAGGATTTGCCTGAGGATTTTGATTGGCGTGATCATGGCGCTGTTACTCCTGTTAAAAATCAGGTTAACTTTTTTTCACCTTTGTTGTTTTATGATTCGATGAGTTAGTCTTGTTCAAGACGATTTTATTAAACTTGTGAATTGTGATGGAGGAGTGAGTGATCATTATATTTATTGCTGTTAAAAATTAGGTTATCTTTTGTTTTGTTTTTTTCTACATGTTTTCTTATGAGCCCGATTGATTAAAATTTCTTCGGAATTCTTATATGAGACGGTTTCACGATATTTTTATTGTTAGACCTCGCACATAATAGTTAAGGAGTGTAGTTCGTTGATTAATTGTGTGTTTTTGAGTTCTTTTTCTGTTTTTTAGAAATTGGATGATTTTTTTTTCTTCCGGGATGATCGTATATATGAATATAGAGTAATATGCGTGTGAATCACTCTAATTCACGATTCTTATTTGAGACGTTTGTAACTTGTAAGAGGTTAAAGTAACTAATACATCCTGTTAGTAATGAGCTTCGGTAATTGTGGAGATATGTTTTTGGATTTGTTTTACTCTTATAAAAAGAGACATACTAGTTTGACAAATATATTTGTACGGTTGTAACTTGTAAGCATGAAACGTGTCTAAAAGAATCCATATACCGGATTGTAATGAACTTTAATTAGCTCTAGATTTATGTTTTTGAATCTATTTTACGTTTATGGTGGTCTTACTTGGTGAACATGTAAGGTGTTATTGAAAGAACACTAATACTAGTGTTGTGTTAGGTTTTTTGTTATCTCAATCACAAGCCTTCAATTAGTTGAATTGATACCCATCAGATTATGAATAGGTTCAAGGTTGATTATGATTGTTGATGGTAATCTTGATAATTAATTTATTTAATTATGGAGTATTTGGTTCACCATACACAAAAGTTTAATTGAATAAATATGTATGTTTGATTGATTCTCTAATGATAATAAGGTTCTAATCTTGAAAGTTTGATTGAGGGAGGTGTATGATTCTTTGATTTAGCTCTGTTAAGAAAGAGTACAAGTATTGATATTGATTATTATATTAATGAATGAAACAGGGGTCATGTGGATCATGCTGGTCTTTCAGTACCACAGGTGCATTGGAAGGAGCTCATTATCTCGCCACCGGCGAACTTGTTAGTCTTAGTGAGCAACAACTGGTGGATTGTGACCATGAGGTCTCTTCTTTCTCCTGATTTTCTGTATTTTCTTTTTCATTTTGCTCATGTTAACTTTTATTATTTGCAATTGAAAGACGTATGCCTACTAGTTGCCTAGTTTGCGCGATTTGGCTTCTCTCTTGAGTTATATGGCTTGTTCAAATTGAGTTGGGTAAGACGAATAGACGATCCTATGGTAGGGCTCGGGGAAGATTTAAGGGGCTGGGGGTAAGCTTTTGAGGTACCCAAAAACCATTGAAAATTCATCCAAAACCTTGAGTTTTTATTCCCGCATATGAAAAAAATATGTCCCACCTAATGCTTTCTGTAACTTGTTTTTGGGATCATGATCTGAAGACGTTCAGCATGTAACTATAGTTCACTCAACTCAGGTATATTAGACCTAAAGGTCGATCACTGGAGAAAAAACAGCCAATGTTTTGAGTGATTCTGGGACTGTTTAAGTCAACCCCTGCGTGATTGTAAGGTTTTCATCTAGTATGCTGAAGGAGGAGGTGGGTTTGGTTGGATTGTTTTTTTGATAGTTTTATACCATTCTGATATGCAGTGTGATCCTGAGGAATACAATTCATGCGATGCTGGATGTAACGGAGGCCTGATGAACAATGCTTTTGAGTACATTCTTAAGGCCGGTGGTGTTCAGCGTGAGGAAGACTACCCTTACACTGGCAGAGATGGTACCTGCAAATTTGACAGAAGCAAGATTGCTGCCAGTGTCTCCAACTTTAGTGTTGTATCCACCAACGAAGACCAGATTGCTGCCAATTTGGTGAAGAACGGTCCTCTTGCAAGTATGAGACTTCTCTCTAATATGAATCTGTTTGCTTTCCATCTTTTATGTGAACTAAGGCCACGCCTTGGGTAAGAGCGTCCTGTTATAAGTTGGTGCTAGACATGGTGATGATTTAGAGTTTATGGTGAAGTGATGAGTTACAACTTGATATAAAAAAATCTCACCTTGCTTAGGTTGCCATAGGACAGTTTTACTTGGACCAGACAAAGTCATTGGGGTTGGGTAGCTTGGGTTGTCGAAGATTCAGGTTGTTTTAGGCGTGCTAGTGCCTAGTATCGCATCATTTCAGATACAAAACAGGTTCATGCCAATGTCGGCAATGTGTAGGTCGAGTCATTTGTAGCTGTTGCTGTTAATTATTTTTCTTTCTTAAATTAGTTATATTGGGACAGGGCTGAGCCGCTGAGGTCACCCTTTAGTTCAATTAGTTTTGCAATTGTTTCTGATTTGGTTTGCTTGGAAACTTTGAATTGTTCTTCTGGGGTTTGAGTTGAAGTCGATTTGGATAAATGTCTACTTGCTGTGAATTAAAAGTTGGGATTCAAATGAATATCTAATATTCTCGTTTTGCTCGATGCAGTTGCTATAAATGCAGCGTTCATGCAGACTTACATTGGTGGTGTTTCCTGCCCATACATCTGCACAAGGCGTTTAGACCATGGTGTGCTGTTGGTCGGGTATGGATCAGCCGGTTATTCTATCATTAGGTTGAAGGAAAAGCCATATTGGATCATCAAGAATTCATGGGGCGCAAACTGGGGAGAAAAAGGTTATTACAAAATCTGTAGAGGCCGTAACGTCTGTGGTGTCGACTCCATGGTTTCGACAGTTGCTTCTTTCACCACTGTCCAAACTTAAGATCACTGTATTTTCTATCTAGTTTATCGACTATTTCCACTGTAAATACATATTCCTGCAGTTCCTTCTGCGGTGAATCTAAGGTGTAAGCTGTTTTATTTATTTCGCCATAAAGATTCTAGGGACTTTTGACTTTCAGTAGTTACTGTGATTTGCAATCCGAACTTTGGATATAATCTGGTGTATTGTACTTCTACATTGCAGAGTTGCAATTGTAGTAAGTTAATTCATGAAGCGGGTTCGTTACTCTTGGATGATAAACTCGGGTTCTGCTAACAGAACATAAGAGTATTTGAAGGTCTGTTATCGAAGTTGTGTGTATTTGTTTCAGGAGTCTCGTTCTAACTGATCGTCTGAAATAGGCCTATAGCCAAATTTGAAGGTGTATAATACATCAGGCATTTAGTATCAAGAATACAAATTTGTGTTAATAACCTCAAACTCGACACAGTTTCCTGTAATGGTCGGAATGATAAAGTTCGCAGGTTATATGACGCATATTGTATATATCATGCTCAGTCAGATGACAAGCAGAAATTTCGTGTTGTTCGTGAGCAAGTATGTGGAGGTGACTCGGAAATAGAAGACTGACAGCAGTTTACATTTTTTATTCTTTTGCGGGAAGCATTTGTAATCAAACCTCAAAAATCAATTGAATTGGACAGTGATAACGCTCACAGAACTAAGCTTCGCAAGTTAAGATTAGTACCCGAATCCCAACAAAACAACCAAATTTTAATCGAAAAAAGGCCAGATAGGCTTGATAAACAATACCCTATTACTCTGACACCAAGATTCTCCCACCGGAAAAAAAAAAAAAAAAAAAAGGTGAATGCAAGTAATGAGTTGAGTCGGAGGGAGTAAAATGATCAAATTGGATCAAAGAAAACGAATAACTAGTAAGAATACAAAAGGAATCCTTTGGTACACGGGCGATAAGCCGATTACAATATGAAGGTAAATAAGTGACCTATTATTAAACAACGGTATCAGGGATTCAAACCCAATTAAACTGGTACGACTAGTACTAGGTACCTATTTCCCAGCAAGCAGGAAGCACTTCCCAAATCCAAATAACAGCCTAGTAGTCTCTGGTAGTTTATTGCACAAAAATACAGTTGTAATGTCGAACTAGGGAACGAGATGAAGAGTGAAAATATACGAGACAATTAACAAGTATAAAAAAAGAATACTTAATAAACCAGGAAAATGTTTCCTACCTCGGTTGCAGAAGCCGCATCTAGCAAATTCGACTCCAATGGGTCAAATATAAAGAAGTCCATTAATGATACCAATTATTCTACCGTATCTGTGATGGGGAGCAAACCAAGCCGGATGCATCAGCACCTACAACGGCTAGATCACAAACAGCACATATCTGGCCTTCTTGAGCTGGAACAAATCGTGAAGAACAGTAAGGACAAGAAACATCTTTTTGGCCCCGGTATATAGGTACATAGGTTGCTCCACAAACCACAAATGGATTCCGAAAGTCGTAATTCAACTGGGTGGAATCTTTCATGTTTCTCTCAGCAGCCTGGAGTACCTGTCGAGCTGTCTTTGCTTGCTTTTCATTAGTGGGATTGGTGTCAAGAAGACGACGTGCAAAATTAGCAGCAGTTATGAGATTCCCGGCTTTATAGCAGTTTGTCATGGCAGTGAGTAATGCTAGTCTCGCGTGAGGCAATTGAAGGTTACAGTGAGTGAAGTATGCAGCCAGCTCCTGCTGGCGAACTGGGTCATCTTTAAGCTCCCTCCTCTTGAGCTCCATCTTCAACCCAAGAACATACTCTTTGACGATGATAATTAATTCCTTGACTTCGTCAACCTCCCTTCGGGACTCAACCACTACCAACGGAATGCTGTGGAGTATATTGACGAATGTTCGGAGTGCGTCACTCAACTTTCCATCATTTGTTAGCTTGTATCCTGCTCTAAGTTTTTCCTCCAACTGAGAGAAGCCAATTACAAGAGCAGGTGGCCCCCTCACATTAGGGCTGGCTGACTCGTTCCAACCCCTCTCAAGCGCAAGGGAAATCACAGGCGCAGAAACAAAGGCAAGTACGTAGGAATGACTTCCAGCAAAAAGATCGACAAAAAGTTGCTTCATTGGGGTAAAGTTCTTGATACCCAATTGCCTGTTAAGCAAACGCATAGCAGTATCAAAGTTTCCGGCAGCAGCTTGTTCAGCAGCAAGGGATGATTTGTTGGCCCATATCTGACTGACGGGCATTCCCTGGGAAGGTGCGACAAAAACAAAAGAGCGACCATTACTGGCCACCTTAGGAGTTTCAACCTCAGGAGGAAGGTCGAGATCCTCAAGGTCCCACCCTCCTTCGCCATCTTCAGGTACTCCCTCCTCTCCCTCCTCTTCATACAAGGCCGAAGAAATATCTCCGTTATCCACAATATCAAGGGTTTCACCCCAATCCTCTCCTGGATCTTCCTCACCCTCATCAGGTGCATCCTGCCTTCCATATTCAAACCCGTCAAATATTCCCTTCATGACGGTCAGTAGAGGCCAGTTTGCAGCACAGCTTATGGGACTAGGTGGCATCAAGAGGGATGGTGTTTTCCCCTTGGGCAACTCAGGTACGTTATCCCCAAGTTCAGTAGCAAGACGATCGGCAACATCATCAAGCCCATGGGTTTTAGCAGTCACATAAGCAAGAGGTAGATGTCCCGCGGTTTCTAGAATCTTAACACGCTCCTGGACATCGCCAAGGTATAGAGCATTGTGGAACTGACCCATTACATTATTTTTAACCTCGGCAATTTTCAGCATTTTGAACAATTTCTCTACATTTCCAGTTATTAGATAAAGGAAAGACAGCCTTTCGAAATTCTTTGTCTTTTGATATGCATACTCCACTATGTCTGTATTGCCTTGACGAAGGGCCTCAACGCCCAATCTGTACCAATGATTCTTGTCGTCAATCACATTAGCTGAAGCAACAGCAACCTCAATATTACCACTCTCTAAGGCCAAGTTAAAGCGAGTCTTCTCATCCTTGACAAAATGAAGAGCAACCTCTGGAAAACCTTTCTGCTGAAGATAGGCAATCATGGCTTGCCCACAAAGCTCTGAACGCTTAATCATGCCCATGACCTGGTCATATCTCTTTCTCAAGAGGGAAAGCTTAAAAAAATATTCTGTTGCATCTATGGTGATATTACGATTCTTCCCATCACGATCTAAACAATATATGGTATTCCCCGTCACTTTTGTGATGTACAATGGCACATCAAGCGTTCTAATTATACCATTGTCCCCGTTTGGGAGGCAGTACTTCATATGATTCAGAGTTGTATAGATGAAAACACCGTTGTCATCCCAAGCACCACTCTTCACACGGATAGTTTCGTGGAGAGTGCAACGGTGCTCAAGCGTTTTGGTGGCTATAATTATTGAATGCTTGCTTAACAAAGCAACGCTGTCCATGTCAGTCGACCAGATAACATATCTGACCAGAGTAGTTTGGAGTTCTCCAAGAATAAGCCTCTGCTGAAGGTCAAACACAATCACCCTATCCTCAGCTCTACATAGTAGGCTACCTGTAAAAGGAATAACACAATAAGAATCCTATGAACTGCAGACTATCAATATTGAACAGATCCTACCTTAACTGAAAAGGAGACGGGAAGGAATAATACTATAAAATTTACCTGTTCCTGCATAAAATATAGCATCTGTGAGGATAGGAATGGCAACCTTCTTCACCAACTCATTCTTAAGGTTCTTCACTAACACTTGATTGCTGCTCCTCTCTAATACAGCAAACCTGTTCCGAGCAATAAAGACAGCTGAATTACCAAGCCCTCTCTTTGCATCTTGCACAATGTCACCCCTACCCAATCCGTCCTTAGGCATCACATAGAGTTCATAAGATCCACCATCTATATCTGAAGCAATCAAAATAGCATTCTCTGTAGGACTGTAAGAAAGAGTTCTTGGGCTTTGATTGAGTATGCTGCCGCCAGGTCTTCTGATGGGGATGACTTGAGTATCCTTTTGGGTTGAGTACTCATATACACGTAAGAAACGATCTTTCACATAATACACAAGATCACCACTAACTGCAAAGGCAGGGCGTTCTCTTTCCAGCTTAAAGACAAGCATTCCACTATCATGACCAGCAGCGAAAAGATTCATCTCAGGATGAGCTGTAAGAATCCAAAAGCGATCATGCTCCCTCCTGAATGTCTGGAGACTAGTCCGCTTAGTGGCGTCCCACACACGAATACTTTTGTCCTCAGAGTTTGATACAATAATATCTTGCCTCGCGTGGAATAGCACACAAGAGACATTGTTCATGTGCCCTCTCAAGGTGTCAACTTCCCAGGCTTTTGTATCTGCACGTAAATTAGGCAATGATATTCCATGTCAATCTCTAAACATCTATAGATTTTTCCTTAAACAAGTTAATGTAGTATCTAACTTTAATCAACATGCAGCCACCAAGTATATCACAAGATATATCAAGATGTAAAATCATGCGTTTTAAAATAAAGTTATATCTCAACGACTCCACCTATATTCACCAAAGTTTAAAAGGAATGTTGCCTTGTATGCGAAACTTCTATTTAAAAGGCTGCTGTAACAGACTAGAAACAATAAGAAACCAAAATCGAAAAGTTCAAATCATACCATTCATACGCCATATTTTCACCTGACGGTCATCAGCTCCAGACACAATCAAGGGGAGTGTCGGATGGAAAGAAGCCCAGTTGACTCCCCGATCATGACCCTCTAAGACATACTTAACAACAGCATCAACACCACCAAACAGATCTGTATTCATCTGACTCAGACGTAAAATGTCATCTGCTGGGGAAACCGTTTTTTTCCTCAAGGCGCTGATATCCCAAACTCGCACTGTCTGATCCAGTGAAGCAGAAACCACTAGGTCTTCCTTTGGGTGAAAGGAGGCACACATAACATAATGATTGTGACCGGTTAATACAGAGACACAAGTGCGTGACTGCCAGTTCCATATCCTTATGGTCTGGTCATCACTAGTGCTGACAATCCAAGGATACTCATGGTGAAATTGGACAGTACGGATATAATCAAGGTGTCCAAGAAGAGTAAATAGGCATCTATGCAATTTATAATTCCAAACTTTAATCTTGTAATCATCCCCTGCAAAACCATCAAGTAAAATGATGTCATCACATATCAGCTGATGAGAAAGATACAAACGAGACAACACAAATCTTGAGACAAAATGGCAATAGAACATTTCCCTTGATGGAATCAGAGGAACTAGTACAGAACAGCAGGATCTGCTGGACGGAACGCGAAACAATAATACCCATAAGGACACCTTGCAAGTTGAAGTGGGAATATGGTGGACCATTGACCTGACAGTGAACACTTAGATTCAAAACCAAACAGAAACTAAGGTAGCACAAATCCTAGGTAAATGCATGCTCAAATATTGACCAAGCATATGAAACCTTTTTTATTTTTTCCCTTTTGAATTTTTGATACATTGATACTACATAGGACCAGAGGTCTGAAAGACTGAGCATAAATCTTTCTCCGTGTAGTAAAATCTAAAACTTTAGCAGCTTACTTAACATTTGAACAATTTATGAGCAAAAAACAACCACACGTTACACTTGAACCACTTATATATTGATGGCATCAGGCTTTCTATATCATGGTCAGAGCAACGATGCACTATCCTAGCAATAATACAGTATCCAAGCATAGGGTCTTCACTTAAACTCATCTATTAGACGATTACTATGTGGAAATTTCAAGTAGGAACATACTTATCAATCTACCAATCCAAAGATCATCTACATTTCTTTCCACACTAAACTATCTGTGTTTGGATCAACTACACAAGATTTAGAATAATCGATTACAATACGACGGTGTAGATCGAACACAGCATGTAATTCTAACTACACACACTCCCTTCTCATTTTCCACCACAATACAGTTATGTATAAGAACCCTATGACTCTGAAATCTACATATCAACTAACTCTCAAAGTACACTAGTTTTGATTTGAACCAACACTACTAAAAGATATGATCAATCATCATCACATGACCAAAAAGGGAAAAAATCAAACTACACTAACCAATTAAACCACAACAATGCTGATCAACTACACAAGTTGAACAAAATACAACTACTTATATAAGATCAATCATTTTCGCAAAATACAACTACGCATATATGTTCGATCATCATCACGTGAGAAATTAAAAAACTACACGGATTAAACAACAGATGATCAACTACACTGAGCAAACAATATTCAATCATCATCACATGACCGAAAAATGAAGAAATCAATCGACACCTACACGACAACCTATTAAACCACAGAAATGCACATCACAACACTAATCCACTAAAGACAAAACAATTAAATTAAACAACTAAACTATAACTGATTAAATCACAGCAATGCAGATCAATTACACTAATCTAATCGAACAAAATACAACTACACACGTGTATTCCATCGTCTCCACATGTCCGAAAAACGAACAAATCAAACAGCAGCAACAGCACAACAACCGATTAAACCACAGCAAGGCAGATCAACTTCGCCAATCGAACAAAATACAACTAAAACGGCTTTGATCAATCACTTTCACATGACCGAAAAACGAACAAATTAAACAACAACGACGACGACAAAAACGCAATAATCGATCAAAGCATAGCAATGCAGATCAATAAAAAAAGCCGAAAACGCCGAAAAATACCTCCAGAAACAAAAAGAGGCTGAGAATTATGAAAATGAACAGCACGAACAGGACCGTCATGTTCATCAAATCGATCAATAAGAGTTCCCATACGATAATCCCATAATTGAATAACACCGCTATGTAAACTCGCCAAGATCCATGGCCTTTTCGGATGAAAACTTAATCCTTTCACTCTATTACTCTTCGTTTCAAATTTCGTCAACATTTTTACGCTCTTTCTTCAATCAATCAAATACCTAAAAAATCAACAGTTAATCAATCAATTAAATTAAATCAAATGCAAAATTAAGATCAAAAGTTAGAAATTGAAGATTAGTGTGATTAATTGATATGATTAAGGAGTGAAATTAGTACCTTAGATCTGAGATTGAAGATTGATGAAGAGAGATTAGTGTGAATAATATTAAAAATTTGATTTGATGATTTGAGGAAGTGGAGTTTAGAGAGAGAAAGGAAGCGCGGGGAGTTTAGGTACCATGTTTAGATCTGATTTTACAATACATTTTGTTTTTGTTTTGTTTTGTTTTGTGTGCGTTTTTTCTTGTTTAGTCAATGTACGTTCATTATTATAGCACGAGACGGTTTCAGAGAGTAATACGGTTCATTTGTATAAAAATTACTCTTTTATTGAAAATTAATAAATAAATGATTATTTTATACAAAGTTAGGGATTAAGGAGTTACGAGAAATTTTTATGTCGACAAGTATTACATACAGACAAGTAGACAACTAATACGATAACGTTAGCCACAAATAACTAAACATAACCTAAAGAGAAAAAGAAAAAACCTGTTAGGGTGTATGGTGGCATGGTACAGACTACAGACAGTACACCCGAAGATCTAAGAATGTTTCGTTACTTAAAAACATCATGAGTAGTAGGCAAGCGGTTTTAAACTTTTAATGAGCTATGTTTCAATCGCTAGGTTAAGGTATTTTTAAGAACTCGGATGGTTAGATTACAAAGGGAGAACAATATAAGACGGATCCTAATAAGAATGGGAGTTTTGTTTTAACCACTAATCTAAAGTTTCAGATTCGAACATCATGACATACAAACTCGAGACAACTAAGTATGTTGGACATGGCTACTGGCTAGTATTCTTTAACCACCTTTTAAGGTCTTTGGTAGACACCAAAAACGAGTTGAAATCCTCCCCATTTTCTCACCGAGGTAGGGTGAAATTCCGGAAAAAAAAATAGGAGGGAGTGCTGAGTGCTGCGTATTTGAGCTAATTGTCAAAGAGCATTAGCAAAGTAAACTGGAGTAATTAGAAACACATCCCATACTACAAATAAAATCACAATCCTCCAAGGTGTTCACTCAAATAAAACTAAATCCGAGTATGTTTCTCAACAAACTTCTGTAAATAGCATGTTTCTAGAAAGAGAAATGAAAAATCAAGCAAAAAAAACCAGAAAAGAGAATAATGAGGTGCAAATCTTATTCAGCTCAAAGCTTTCACAAATCTCTTGACGGACCATCCTGCCGTCCAACTTCATCTTAGTACCTTCTTGGCATGCGATCCATCATTCTGCCCGAAGGGCATTCATATGACATGTGTCCACGACCACCACATGTGTGGCAGATGACCATAGCTGCACCACCCATGCAGTCTCGGCTCATATGTCCCACCTGGCCACAGCTCCTGCAGACAATATCGCGATAACCACCCCCACCACCCATGGGAAAGCCACCACCTCCTCCGCCCCCAAAACCTCCATAACGACCTCCACCACCCATGGAATAGCGACCACCACCACCACCACCTCCTCCTCCACCAAAACCTCCATAACGACCTCCGCTGCCACCACCACCACCCCTCTCTCCAAGAACATCAGATTTTGGGCATTGCCTAGCTAGATGTCCAGATACATTGCACAAGTTACAAACGGGCTCATCTGAACAGTCACGGGCCAGGTGTCCCGTTTTCCTGCAATTCTTGCACGCCTTGTCGTTTGTACACTCAGCAGCAACATGTCCCTGCTTAAAGCAATTGTTGCAGAGTCTCAAGTCGCCAGGTGGAAGCTCTGGATTGGTGCATTCTCTGGCACGGTGACCAGATTTGCCACATGAATGGCATATACCTTCATTTGGGCAACTGTTAGCCATATGGCCAGGCTCCCGACAATTCCAGCACAAGGATTTTGTGCTGCACTCAGCTGCTATGTGCCTGTAGAGCAGAGGATACCATAATATTAAGAATGCTTTGAATTAAAAGTTGACTAAGCGACTAGGTAAAAACAAAATCAGTCAAATGTTAAATTTAAGAATATCATTACCCGGGAAGTCCACAATTGTTGCAGACAGCAACATTCGGGCACTCTCTAGCAAAATGACCAGGCTGCTTACAGTTGTTACAGGCATTGTTTTGGCTGCAACACAGTCCACAAAAAATTGATAAAGAAATGATGCAGGGGCAGTAGAATCACACAGCATACACAAAGTTTCTGCAAAGTCCTTGCTTTCTCAAAGCACAATTGGCAGATTGGAAGGCCTTCAATCAGATTGCTAAACCAAATTTAAAATTATGTTTTACTTGCAGCAAAAACGCATGTAGACAGATAAACTTGGCTCTAAAAGTCAAATGAGAATTTTTTTTAAGACACCACCAGCCAGAAATGCAAGTTCTATTTCAAAACACATTGGATATTTAACTTATCACAATAATATATTAGTTCCAACCCAAAAAGGATGGGTTTCAATGGGAGGCATACTACCATAAGTGCCGAGGAGAGACGCAAAAGTGAGAGAGAACAAAAGCAAAGTACGGATCTAAACAGAGTTACCACTCTCACCAACCATGACCAAGAAATGGTGAAACTCTATCTAGAGATCAACATTTAAAGCCTATAAGGAATCCTTCGCTTTCAGACTACTAAAACAAGCCAGGCCAGGACAGTGTAAATGAAAGAGAGTCTAAACATAAAAATACCAAGTAGTCATTTTGCTGACTACGGTTCATTCAGATGTCACAACATCAAGGGCCATGGTTGGGGGTTACATAGCAGCAGCAAGTTCAGCAACGCGCCAACCCCTTGTCATGCCATATACTTCCTAACATTTCGTAACTTTTGCCATCGGCTCACATTCGCACCTCTTTCCAACTTATAGAAAGAATCAAAAATAAATTCCATAATATTAATAAAATCAAACAACCTGAAACCCCGACGTCCATCTCTCCTAAAAGGAGCATCACGATCAGAAAAACGCTGAGATCGCATTCTATGATCTCGAGGACTCCTGCTCCTGCTTCGGCTTCTGCTTCGGCTTGGGCTCCGGCTGCGTGAGCTCATCTTCAAAACTCCCTTCTTATCCTTCTAAACCACCTGATCGTCAAACACCACCACTCAACTCCACACAGCACCCGATGCTCCCCTGCCAAAAACCATCCCCATCAATCCACATACTAACCATAAGGCCACAACCAGTTCCAATCTACGTTATGTCCCTATCCAACAAAAACCAACTACAACACGTACACAGTTCAACAATCCACCACATCTTGTTATAAAAAAAAATCTCCGAAAAAACATTCAAACACCCAACATAAAACCATGAAGCTCAGGAGCCATCAACTCCACATAACTCCACGTTTGTACTAGATATCCTTCCAGATATAGATGCAGCACAAAGCCTTTAAACTCATCACATCCAAGGAAGTCTAGAAGTTGTCGAGAAGGAATGACAGCAAAATGAAATACACCGCGATATGGTAAGACTTAAAAAAATATAACAGACAAGCTGAACACTCCTTGTAAATTCATCGATTTCCCACTAAGAAGTTCACCTTTCTGTCCATGTTATCCCAAACCACTACATCACTACAACTAAAATTTCCACAACCACATCAATACCAAGACTAACAGGCTTACACCAATCCAGACAATACTCACTCCTAGGCAACTCTACTTTCCGCAACATCTATTTGCAAACACATATTCTCGTGTAAGGCAGACATATACAAGAGTTAATATACAGCCACTCATTATTTAGCTATAACGTCCTCTTTTAAGTTTGCCATCAAGATGGTTACAGCCATTTTTTACCATATGAATTTCCTTTACCAGCTAGGTTAACAATATTTTCTTGCAAAACCGCCTTACAAAAGCCATACATATATTCAAAAACACAGCAACACAAAAAGGAGGTTCGTCGTGAGTTCATGACCATAGGTCCATATCAATGAACACGTAACACCTCCGGCCACGACCACAGCTTTTGAAACAATAACATAACTACAGGGTACAAATCCTAACCTCACCGCGTAACAATCAACCAATACTTGAACAAATTTATACCAAACAAACAACAAAAATTGTAAATTCAGCTTTCAATATAATCGAGTTTTGCACAACCGGAAGAAGAATTATCGACAACATAATCCGAACATCGAATTAAAATATTTCCCCCAAATCTTAACGATTAAAAACTAATCCAAAACCCTAGATCTAGCATTCAAATTATCCTACAACTGTATTAACAACAAACAACAATTAAAACCGAACCGTTTATAAAAACAATCAAAAAACAATAAAATTAATCACATAAAAAATACAGATCTAAGAAATTTAAAAACACAAACAAAGATTCAACCGTAATTATAACTTTTCGATAAGTATGGTATGAGAGAATGAAAGAAGGAAGGAAGGATACCTAGTAAAAGAGGTGCGAGCTCTGTAACAATGGCGGAAAACAAGATTTGTAGAGATATAGATAATTGTAAAGCTTTCAATTTCCCCAAAAACAAAGGGTAGGAAAGAGAAGAAGAATGAACGATCAAATATATTCCTCTTTCTTCGGATAAATACGAAGGCACTTGGCCCAGATAAGAAAACCAGTTATTGATTGATTGGGTTGTTCTATGATGGTTTAGCCCGTTTGGGGTACCGTCAATTCATATCGGTTTTGATTATTTGATTGACCCGACCTGAAATGATTGACTGGGGTGACTAGTAGGCCTAATAATATTGACCGTTGTGAATGATTTCATCCGAATAACTCGCCCTGTGGCCTGTACCCTAATCCCATAGTTGAACTGAAGCCTCGCGTATAGGGCTAGACATCATTACAGACTCGCCCGACCGGCCTACTAGGGCTCCCCTTCTCCCATCCCGCTAGCCTAGTACCATGGTCCACATGGCCCGTATAACCCACCTGATCCGGGCTCGGGATGTGATCGGTGAAGCTCGACCTAGTCACTTCCCTACCAAACAAATGAGGCCCACCAGCCCACTTACAAACCAGGTTGGTTAATGCTAATCTACCACTGTTATGCCCTCTCAAAGCTCTCACCCTTGGCCCTCTTCCACACCGGCCTGACCCTTTCCGCCCAACTCGGCTCAATGTCCACGTCTACCCAAGCATGACCTAAGGCTAGAATTGATCCGAGTGATTTTGACTCCACCTAAATGTTTAGTGCAAATTGATTATTAGCCTAAATACTGTTATAATGATATCGAAAATGACAACCCGAAATGACCAACCCAACCCGATTTTGAACCGAAATCTCACAACCCTAAACGTGACCCGACCCAGTTTGACCGGTTTTGATTAATCCATTTGCCGAGTTTAGACTAATGGGGGGATGTAAATGAGTAGACCCCTCGATTAGCTCTTAAAATTGAATCGGTTAAAGTTGTTTGGCGGTAATTAAAACACGATTAAAAAAAAGTCTAAAAATGACCTAATCGGTCATTCTCATAGATTATTTATATACTTAGGCCCAGAAAACGACATCATCATCAAATATTCAAATCCCGTCTGCATTAAATCGTCTTTGTAACTCCCTCGACTTGCTCTTTAATGGAACTAGCTCTAGCTTAGCCCATAAAAATAATTTGGGCTATAAATCATAAGATCCAACATCAAAAACTTGGCCCATACCGATTACCCATCATCAATTTTCTCATCTCTCCTTGCCCTAACAAGCTTAATCATTCTCTACCCTTT
>JAOWBH010000042.1:972221-999746 GCA_028566215.1 Silene coronaria
AATTAGTTCTTCATCAATTTTCTTATTTGGCGAAAATGGCAGCGTGGGAAGGAAAGTTTCAGTACTTTTGCAGGGAAAGCTGAAGTTTTTATTTTGGGTTGTCCTTTTAATAGTGTACAACCAATGAGAGAGGGACACGTAGAAGGTCACCAATAGGGTCGAAAATATCAAAAGAGGTCACAAATTGACCTCTTTGGAAGCAAGGTCATGCTAATTTGTGCTTAATTATTGATTAGGATGACCCAAGCAAGGTCATGACCCTTACTTGGGGATGGTCTTATCCTTCAACATAAAGCCCATGCTCTCAGTTGGTAAGATCAACAAGACTAGACGTGACAGATAAGACCATCCCCAAGCAGAAGGTCGAGTTAATTGAGTCATCAATATTTTTCCTCTTAATCATACCTTATTAACCTTGACCCACTTTCACCCTCCCAAGCAGAAGGTCACGACCTAGGTCACCAACCTAATCATTTTCCACTTTCCAACATTTTCATTCATTTACCACATTCACTACCCCACCAAAACCACTCTCTTACTTTTTCAAATATTATTTTCTAACATATTAGAAATAAGTTATTTTTTTTATTTTAATAAAATAAACTCAAATATGTTAAAGTATATTTTTTTTTTGTGTACATTAAAAAAGAAAAAAATTAATTGGAGTTAAATTTAATTGACAATAAATAAACTTTAATGAAATCATGATTCAACATATAAAAACCGCATACATGATTAAAAAAAACAATATATTAAAAAACATTGAAAACTATTAAATAATAAAATGCATTACAAACTAACTCGAGTTACGGAAGTTTTGCCAAATATGCTCAATGAGATCATTTCTCCGAGTGATATGAGTAGCACGATCACGAATCTCGCCATGAATTTCTACGAATCGTTCTTGAGGGGATCTTCTAAGACGATGATATTCATACTGATCATGATCATCATTAGCTGAAGTCGGATTATCTTCTTTGAACTCTGCTATTATGTTTTCATAGTTAAGATAGGTTTCTCGTTCATCTTCAACTATCATAATATGCATAATAATACAAGCCATTAGAACCTTCCCCATCGAAGCTGGATCCCAAAGAAGACAAGGGCGTTTGATGAACGCAAATCGTGCTTGTAGGACGCCGAAAGCACGTTCCACATCTTTTCGACAACTCTCCTGTCGAGCTGCAAATAACTTATGCTTCTGAAGTTGTGGTGCGGTAATTGTTTTAACAAATGTCGCCCAAGCCGGATATATACCATCAGCAAGATAATATCCCATATTATACTCAGTACCATTAACCGCAAAATTAACAGTTGGGGCAGAATCTTCTAAAATGTCATTAAATAGTGGAGAACGTTGGAGTACATTAATATCATTAAGCGAACCTGGTGTACCGAAAAATGCATGCCATATCCATAAATCGTAGGAAGCAACCGCTTCCAAAATGATTGTTGGCTTTGAACTTCTCCCGGAATATTGTCCCGCCCATGCCGTGGGACAATTTTTCCACTCCCAGTGCATGCAGTCAATGCTACCCAACATACCAGGAAATCCACGAGCTTGCCCCATATGAAGTAACCTCCCTAAATCTTGAGAGTTTGGCCTGCGTAGATACTCGTTCCCAAAACAGCTGATTATACCTTCGACGAACAATTTGAGAGAGTCCCTTATGGATGTATCGCTCATACGCAAATATTCATCTACTGAATCAGTAGACGTACCATATGCTAGAACCCTTAAAGCAGCCGTACATCTCTGTAATGGTGAGAAACTAGGTCTCCCATTACCGCCGGCTCTTTGCTGGAGCAAGCGATCATTGGCGGATAGAGCATTAACTATGCGCAAGAATAAATGCTTGTGCATGCGAAATCTGCGTCGAAATAGCTCTTCGGGGTAGACCGGATCCATAAAGTAATCATTATACAATTGGTTATGACCTTCTTCACGATTCCTCTCAATGTATCTTCTACAACGTCTAGGACGAGGAATTGGTTGACGGATTCTTCTGTAGACGTATTCATTCATACGTTGGGATATAAGGTTTTGTGTAGCCTCAATTCTTTCATCGGCTTCGATTTCCCATTGGTAATCGGAAATCCTATTTTGATCGATAATATTGTCGTTTGATGAGTCAGAATTAGAATTTGATTCAGACATTGTAATAGTGTTTTTGTAATAGTGTATTGTATGTTAATAATGAATTATTGAAAGAAGGAAAATATGAGAATGTGTTTGTTCAATAGCTATATGAGGTATATATAAGGTTGTATCAATCCAACGGCTATATTTTTAATCGAACGGCTAGAATCAATCCAACGGCTAGAATTGCAATCTAATGGCTACAATTAATGCAACGGCTATATTTCCAACCCAATGGCTAGAATCAATGCAACGGCTATATTTTCAATCCAATGGCTAGAATTAATCTAACGATTATATTTGTAGTCGAATGTCTAAAATTAATCCGACAATTATAATTATTTTAACGACTTTATAATTAATCAGAAAATTAATCCGACAATTATAATTATTTTAACGACTTTATAATTAATCCGAAAATTAATCTGACTATTATAATTATTCTAACGACTTTATAATTATTAGTTGACGGTTTTATTTTGAAATATTAAATCCAAATGTCATAGTCATATATTAGTTGACGGTTTTATTTTGAAATATCGCTCGAGACAATTACATTCTCAACAACTCGAAACAAATAGACGGTATATTGTCAACTACTCAAAACAACTCACCCAAATAATATTCATCAAATAATAATCATCTCACTCAAATAATATTCATCTCACTCAAAAATAAATTCCTCAAACATTCATCTCACCCAAATAATATAACTCGGATAATATGCTCTAAAATATTAATCTGACATTCATCTCACCCAAATAAATTCCTCAAACATTCATCTCACCCAAATAATATTCACCCAAATAATATTCATCAAATAATATACTCACCCAAACAATTCGTTGAACTCAAAAATTAATCTCTTTTTAATTTGTTGAACTCAAATAATATACATCAACAATTCGTTGTACTCAACATCTTCTTCATCATTCCTTTCGATTACTGCATACTTTTTAATCTCTTTTCATTATAAATTATGCTCTAAGATGTCACTAATTATTGTCCTAATCATGAATTTATTGTATACAGGATTTGAATAATGTGGAGAGTAACGCGATCTGCGATTGATCTGGGTACTGGGTTCAAGATTTTTTTGATTAAGGTACAATCTTCATTTATGTTCTTCATTGTTGTCTTCATTTTTGTTGATTAGGCTCGAGACAATTAATTTATGGTCTTCATTTTTGTTGAATAAACTAATTAACTTGAATAGACCGATTAAACTGATTTTTTTATGAACATAGTCGAACTAAATGAAAATAGAAAATACAGACAGATTAAACTTGAATTGATGACTAAACTGATTTTTTGTTGAATAAACTGATGACTAATCTTGTTTACCATAGTCGAACTAAATAGAAAATACAGACAGATTTATTGAACTACATATCCGACATATATTTGTCGATTAGCTTATTCTTCATTTCTTGATCTTTCGGGTTCAAATCTTGTTGGGAGAGTAATGTGTTTAGCAAAGTCATCTCCAATTTTGTTTTCATTTTTTGAGCTCTAATGTGTTCGATTTCCAAATCTGCGGCTATCCTTTTCTGTCGAAACTCATTTAGCTCTTTCGTATTGAGTCTATTTTGATCAATAATCGAAATATCTGCTGCACTAAACATAGAGTCCGGCACCATAGGTGATTTACCATTCCGCTTCTTTTTGGCTGCCTCCCGTCCTTCGGGTCGGTCGTTTGTGTCAACATTAATACTACATGGGGTCGAGACATCAACACTAGACGGGGTTGAGACATCAACGCTAGACGGGGTTGGAACATTGACACTAGAAGGGCTAGAATCCATTTCCGACCTTGACCTTTTTGAACCCGACTTACTCATGCTTCCACATTGATGGTTTTGTAAGCTCCACTTTTGGTGTTTACTCATGACTTTATTGTAAACAAAAAAGTCAACGAACTCGTTACCATCGTTCGCCTCACGAAATAATTTTTGAGCTAATTCTATGTCGTCTTCGATGTTAGTGCCGCTTGCCGGTGGTCGATTTATAGCACTTGCATAGCAACCAACCCATTTGTTGACTAGGGTATTGAGTCGTTTATATCGATTTTTCATTGCCTCGACACTCCTAATCCTAAGCTTATTTTGGTTTTGATTTTCCGTCCGAGCTTTTTCATATAACTCGTATACCGAATTCCATCTTGTGATGGTTCTTTGGTTTTTACCTAAAATTGGGTCGGTGCTACATAAAACCCAAGCGGACATAAGAGCTTCATCCTCTTTTTCCGTCCAATTTCGGGGATCTGTTTTTGAAGTGGATACATTTTTAGTGGACTGATTTTTTTGGGTTCGTATTGGTTCATTTGATTTATTTGCACAATAAATTGGAGTTTCCTCTACAAAATCTTGAGTTCGGAGTTGGGACAACAACATAGGATTACCAAAATCATCCATAGTTTGATTATTTTGCCTACCGGAAAGTAAATTCGTAAAAGTAGGTATTTGAGTACTTTGATTTAGATCAATATTTTGAGTGCCTTGAGATGTATAATCATCAAAATCATAGTTTGTAAAATCAAAATCGTTTAAATCCATAATTCGATCTAAGAAATTATAGCGACCGAGTTTAATAAGTGTTTGTGTTATATTTTTTTAAGTTTGTAATTTTTTTTTGTGGAAGGTTATAAATAAAATTACTGATATATGTGTGTGCTTTTTACTGCTCTTATATAATGAGGATTTTTTTTTTTACATTTTACTGAAATATTTAATATTGGTGGTTGTATGGTAGGGGTTGAGAAAATAAGAGATGGAAAATTTAAGAAGAAATTAAAAGTGGAGGAAATAAGCAGGAAGCTGACACAAGTAAAGAAGTAAAAAGAAGAAGGAGCTGACACTGACACAATCACACGTTCATTTTGTACTTTACCTTTTTTTGTTTATGTAATGATGTAAACCAATAGGAATTGGCCACATGTAAGGTCACCAATATGGTCATTCTACTCAATACAAGGTCACCAATTGACCCTCACAAGTTCAAGGTCATCTTAATCCATTGCTTAATAATCATTGATTGTGTAATTAACATGACCCAACAAGGTCACAATCCAGTCGGCGACCTTGCTTGGGCATGGTCTTATATTCATTGTTTTACTCACCAACTCCAGCTAACTCTTGTGCAAGGCCTAAGAATGTTGATTGTAGTGTGCTTTTTTATTCACTTGCTATTTTATTAAATGTGATTATATCTTCATCTAAAAGTAAAGATATACTTCGAGATAAACCAACGGAACATCTTGAGAAAGCATTATAAATTGGTGCAATTGCATAAAAGAGTGGCTTAAATCAAGAAATGGGTTTAAATAAACCTGGTGATACTCGTTTGGGATCTCACTTTAAAACCATTTTGAGTATGTTTGCTTTATTTTCGACCATTTAGGATGTTCTTAAAACCATTAGTGAATTTTGTGATAATAGTGAGCTAGTAAAGGTATAGAAACATGATCATACTATGCGAACAATTGATTTTGTTTTCATCAGACAATTGATGATTATTATTTTGGGTTACTAGTGAGTTGCACTTAGCTTTACAAAAGAAGAACGTAAATGTTGTGGTGCTTGTTGATGTCACAAAAAAAGAATTTGCAAAAGATACGAGATGATGGTTGGGATACTTAGATGGAAAAGGTGAAATCATTTTGTGATAAGCGTGATATTTTTGTTCCTACCAAGATCGATAGTTACGTGGCTTGAGAAGGTGGAAGCATTGTAGGAAAGAAGTGGATAGTGATGAGCACTTTCGGATTGATGTTTTTTTATGCTTGGTTGTTCAAATTTGCACGAAACTTACCACCGGCTTGATGAGGTAAGTAAGGCATTGCTTGTTTGTATGTCTTCTTTCAGTCCTAATGATGATCAATTTTCTTTATTTGATGTTAGTAAGTTGCTTTGTCTTGCTCATATTTATCCACGTGAATTTTCAAAAGCCGATTTGTTACACTTTGAGTATCAACTTAAAAATTACTTCAAAGTTATCCATCATGATGAAAGATTTTGGAATTTGAAAAATCTAAACGAGCTTTTCATCAAGCTTGTTGAGACCAAGAAACATTTGATACACTCAAAAGTATAGTTGCTTCTTAAACTTGTATTGGCTTATCTCGTGGCAAGTGCAGGTGTTGAAAGAGTTTTTTCGGCGATGACATACAGAAAGAATAAAGTTTGCAATAACATGGGAGATCAATTGTAATGATTATTTAGTTACTTTTATAGAAAAGGATATATTTTGTAATGCTACCGACGAATTTATTAACCATTATCAAAATATGAGAACTTGTCGGCTACGATTAGAGTAGCTTTTTCGCATTAAGTTTGTATTTTGTAATCTTATGACTAAAATTATCAGCATATGGACTATATTTTTTGTCATATATTTGCAATGCTCATTATCCTCAGTTCGGATGGTCTGTCCCCTTTACTGTCTCATTTATTTTATTGGACCACGTAGCATAATAAAATCCAACTCATATATATATTGGCCTTCACAACACAACCTACCATTAAATGAGGTTAAAACTATGCGCTATGCATCTTACTGTCTTACCCTATCAACATTTGTACAATTCAATTTAACTCCCTCATTTGATCCATTCATCAAATTGGTAAGGTATTTTAAGATAAAAGTATAATGTATTGTATGTCTACTTTTCTACTCTGTATTCAATCATCAACTAAACAGTGTAATTTTTTTTTGGGTTATTCTACATAGTACCCCTAAGTTTTTCGACTTTCTACATGGTACCTCTATATTTTTTTTAACATACATGGTACCCTTAAATATTGACTTTATCACTAATCGTACCCCTGACTTTAATTTCCGTCAAATATACTTGGTTTTAGAAGTTATTTGATAACTATGATGCTTATTTGGCAATCTTATGTGGACTTTTTAGTGTTTATTTTATTCAATAACACCCCCTCCCCCCATTTCTCTCCAATTTTGTCTATTTAATTCCCTTTTCATTTTTCTTTTGTTTCTCAATTCCTTTTTCATTTTGGAGGGAAATGTGGGGGGAATGTTATTGAATAAAATACATACTAAAAAAATCCACATAAGATTGCCAAATAAGCATCAATAGTCATCAATTAACGTCTAAAATTAAGTATATTTGACGGAAATTAAAGACAGGGTACGGTTAGTGATAAAGTCAATATTTAGGGGTACCATGTATGTTAAAAAAAATGTAGGGGTACCATGTACAAAGTCGAAAAACTTAGGGGTACCATGTAGAATAACCCTTTAATAAATCACAACTATTACAAAATTGCTCTCAACTGCACGCATGTAACAATTAAAAAAAAAAAAAAAAAAAAAAGTGGGAAAAATCAGATGCCACAGAATGTCCCCTCTGCTCTCCAAAAGGTAGAGAAAAATGGAGGTGTATACCTGACAAGCGAACAGCTACCAAGTCAGTGGAGACCAGAACAAGTATACGAACACAATGACGCAATAGCTGAGTTCCATCCTTCCCCAAAGAGTCCTGTTTGGTGTAAAATAGAGGGGAATAAACATTACAGTATCCGCAAAAATTCCAAAATCTCTAAAGAAGGTTTCTATTAGATAAATAACATCGCCCCAGTGCGGTGCCATGGGTGAGATAAGGGGATTCAATGCACGCAATGTTACTCATTGTGTTGAAAACACAAAAAGGGACTATTTTTGGAAGACCCGTAAAGAAATTGCATTGAGATTCACATCAGCTACCTGCTACTTCACAAATAAAGAAGCATGCACACTTTAGTGGGTCACTTTGTTACATGACATTATATCTCAAAGCCAAAGAATAGTGAGTACTTGGCTCAACTAGGAAAGGACAAACTTTTATGACAAAAATACATGAGAAAGTCCTGTATCTATGTTCGAAGCCAATTGTTTAATTGCCGGAAACTCACCAGTATCCAGGAATTCAGTATGCTGAGCCCTTCTTTTGAACCGGCAAAAGCTTTCAGAGATTCTACAGGGAGGCTCAACAACTCTTTAGCCAGACGTAATTTTCCAGCCGATGTTTTAGCAGAGAAGAACAAATCCTGTAGTAAACTTTCTCTTGCAAAGCCGGCATCAGTGATACCAATTGCATCAAGTCTTCTAGCAATGTCCTTGGCTTCATTCCTTTGACTGGTTGATTGGGTCCGGTCAGCATCAACAGCTTCTGCTTCTGCTGTGTAATCATTACCAGTTGTCAGGATGTCAATTATACGGACCGCCTCTCGAAGCCCACTCATCATTGCACCACCTACTGTATCCGGATGCTCCTTACACGTCGCTTCCCCAGCAAAAAACAAACATTTCTCAACAGGTCTACCGATTATGTCATAATCCTCCCCAGAAGCTCCAACAGCAACATAAGAGTATGCGCCATAACTAAAAGGGTCTCTTCCCCAATCCGTCACTACTGATGCAACTGGATCTGGAACAGCACTATCTCCAAAAAGTCTACGTAGAACGGTCAAGGCATGATTCACATGGTCAGAAGGGCTTGCATTTTGTCCATCCACAGCAGCTTTACCAACCACTAAGGCTATAAGAACAGGAGCTCCAACTGTTTTCTTCACATTCCAAAACATGAAGCAGCGGCCCCTCGAGTCAGAGTGCTCAGCAGTAGCTCCAAAGTAATCCACAGAATCATCCCAAAAGATGTTTGGGAACTCCATCACTACTTTATTGAGAACACCAAAACCCAGCCGTTGGATGGCTGAATGTTTCCACTGTGGCAATGGTGGCGAAAACTTGATAGAGTCGGCCTTTAAGCACCCAAGTGGCACGGTAATCAAAACAGCATCTCCAAAGAACTCCTCACCATTAGATGTGGATACTTTTACCTTATAGGAATCATTTTCCGCACTTCCTAAGTCTGTTGGGCCGTAAGAAATGTCAGAGACCACCTGATTCAAATGAACAGGAAGTCCTTGGGCAATAGATTCCACAACAGCACTATAACCCCCTTTGATCATACAATGGGCGCCTCCAAATCCTCCATAGACATCATCCTGGTTCCAATGAGGAAGAGATACGTCCTTGAGCAATGCAGCACAGCCATACTCTAAGTGAGCAAAATGCCAATCCATGACTCTCCTCTCAATATGACTCAGTGTCCCATCCTTAGCACCATTTCCAGCTGCGGCAAAGCTGCTTGCCAATGGTTCCAGTAATTCAGAATTTACATTGTTTTGATAAAGGACTTTGCGACGAATTTTGAGACCGAATTCTAAACCATCTTCAAGAGACATTTTTGTAGCGCTTTCTCCTTTCTGAGCAACAACCAGCATCATATCATCCAGTAAACTATTGAACTCTGCTTCCAAAGATTCATCAACATCTGCTGGTACCTTCTGACCAGTTACAACATCATAAAGTGGGCAATCACTGTTTAGTATAGTCAAATCAAGGCCCAACTGAGCACAAATCAAGGACGAAGGATCAGGTCGCCTTTCACTGGCCACATCAGCTTCAACTCCTGTGATAATACTTGCTCCAAGATCCACGGGTACTGAGAGAGATGAACGATCTGTATGAACTCGGCCACCTATCCTACCCCTTGCCTCAAGCACAGTGACACGATAACCTTGCCTCTGCAAATGCCGTGCTGCAGTTAAACCCGCAGGACCTGCTCCAACTATTATGATCCTTTTCTGGTTTTTAAAATCACATTTCACAGAAGAATCGGCCGCCAAATGCCCAAGCATCATTGACTGACCCAAATCTTCACCATGCTCAAGCCTCCTTCCAAGTAAATCGGCGGAAGAGTCTGGTCTAGCAACTTTTTCAGATAGTTTTTCATCAAGATCCTCCCCAAATTCATCGATAACCTGGCAACCAAGCTCATCAGATGCATGAACTACTTTGTCTTCAGCATTTTCAGGAGCTTCATTAAATTGAGTTCCAACTGCAGAAGCAATATTATCCATTGCCTTAGGTAGAGTATCAGCAGCTTCTTTGAAATTATTTTCATTAGCAGAAGTTATATCATCCTTTGCCATCAATAGAGTATCAGCAACTTCTTCGAAATGATTTTCATTAGCAGAAGCAATAGCATCCGTTGCCTCAGGTAGAGTAACAGCAGCTTCTTTGAAATGATTTTCATTAACATAAGTTATAGCATCCTTTGCCTTCAATAGAGTATCAGCAGCTTCTTCAAAATGATTTTCATTAGCAGAAGCAATAGCATCCATTGCCTCAGGTAGAGTATCAGCAGCTTCTTTGAAACGATTTTCATTAGCAAAAGTAACGTCATCGTTTGCCTTAGGTAGAGTATCAGCAGCTTCTTTGATATGATTCTCAGCAGAAGCAATATCACCCTTTGCTTTAGGTAGAGTATCAGAAGCTTCTTTGAAACAATTTTCATTAGCAGAAGTAACGTCATCTTTTGCCTCGCGTAGAGTATCGGTAGCTTCTTTGAAATGATTCTTATTAGCAGAAGCAATATCATCCTTTGCCTTAGCAGCTTCTTTCAAACAATTGTCATTACCAGAAGCAACGTCATCTTTTGCCTTAGGGGGAATATCAGGGGATTTTACCTGACCAAGAATAAAGGAAACACCATCTGCTGAATCAGCATTGGACGCTCCAGAACTCCCCTCAAACTTCTTTTCTCCTAGAAGCTTATAGCTCCTTCTAGAGCTGGGCTCTGCCATATCTTTGTTAGCAGCAATCCCAATATTAATATAGCCCTGGTACAAAATTCATGACAAAACATAAGCAAAGAAAGGACAAAAACAATGAGAACATAAACTGGTAAAAAACATAAAGAGCACCAATCGAGGAATTCCACTCACACTTTGATCCAAGAATGAATAGATATCTCTCATCAAGGAAGCGCGGAAGAGTTCTTTATCAGACGGTGTCATGGTGATCCCACAGTCCACAAGAGGCAGAATACGGGTGACATCTTTGCTCCAAAGACTTAAAATCTTGTTCCTATATCACATCAAGCCAAATACTATTATCAACATCAAGGGGCTTCAACAAGCATATTTGAAACAGAGAACCCATAAGTGATTCAAGGAAGCATATTAATTTGACGAGATAGCAAAACAGACTGAATAGGCGACTTTTAAAATTAGAGTATAGTTAACAACAAGATTACAAGAATGAACTCTCCTAATCACTCCCTTAAGTTATGTCATTCTTTTCCTGCGTGAGTATTGCACTTCAGTTTAAGGAATGTAAGCCATGAAAGGCAAATATATGTATGAAATAAAATGTGTCTGAGTGGAGCAAATATCGTCGTTGCAATCTTCTCGCCTAGTCCGAGAAACATAGTCCTCCAGTAGTAAGCCTGTATCAGGGACAAACAATCTTGCCTTCTAGATGAAGGTAGGGCAGTTGCACGTTTTAGCAACTGAACGAACCAGTAAGCAAACTATTTCGTACAGATATAAACCTAAACATGTTTTTGGTAAGATAGTCCTTGACCGAAATACATGCAATAGTTAAAAAAAATCCTAACAAACAACAAGACAAGGGATTCAGTTCACATCAAATATACACTCCGATTTATTTTATCATTTCAAACCATTATTAGAAATTCTTAGTTGTTATCTTTCCCAATGATTCGCATCACTTTTTCCTCTTCAGTTTTGTACCTTTAATCAAACAAAAGATAGTCCTCATCTTTATGTCATTTACTGGCCTTTCTTCTCTTCACCTATCTTGCTTTTTTAATATTGTTGTTTCCCTCCCTTCTCTCCACTTTTCTATCGTTTTACAACCTCACTTTCATGGTTTCATACTAGGATTCAAGTAAGCCGACCACAAATGATTTTAAGACTACGTCGTCATTGTTGTTGCAAAGAGAATAAACAGTATGGCAATTGACTTTAGATACTCTTTGTATGCTAAAGCCTTAGGGGTTTAAATTATGAATTACGAAAGAGTTTAATATAACTTACATAACTATACCTACAGGCTACAACTGTATGAACTTCCTATTTTCAATAAAGCCTTTTGTAACACAAAAAAACATTCATGTGAACAAAAACATACAGAGGTCGAATGCCACACAAACTAACCTGCACTCCAGGTATTGTTGCAGTCCACCTTTCCGTCTCAACACCTCCTTGAACTTAATGTTCTCAACAGGACTTAATGAACGGGCTTTTAGACCGACTGATACAGCAGCAGCACCACCACTTTCAAAATCCGGATCTATGTCTGAAGAGTAAACCTTATCCTTTGACTGACCACTCAAATTTCTGTCAGCAGCATGATAAGAGTAGGGCATACGTCGATCATGCATCAACACCGCCCAATCAATGTCTCCTTCATAAGCCATATCACCATCCTTGCGCTTTTTAACTCTACGGACAGAACGTTCACCACATTGGTTGTCGTTCTCAATGGAATCACCATTTTCCTTTGGTGCGACAGATGGAGAGAATGACCCATTGTCTTTGTCACTGAAATCAGATACCAAAGGAACACCATCTCCCAGATCTTGATCACCAGTTCTTGCAATGTTCGACACCTGAACAATGCGGTTGTCACTGACAACAGCCTCGCGCCTTCCAGGCTTAGTAAGCTGCTTCCCCAATTCTGATGTAGGGGTATAACAGGGAATGCCTATCTCAGAGCTGCGAGCATCAGAAGATAAAGATTCCTTGACGGCGCTAGGGAGATTAACATCTTTGGAATTAGAAGCACAGGTGTCACGAATTTCTGCAGTAGATTCCATCAGAGGCTTGTCTTCGATAATCTCATCCTCCCCACGAATTTCACTTTTGTTAAGTTCTGGTATCTTATCAGAACAAGCAGTTTGACTAACAGGTATTGAATGGTCTAAAACAGTTTCAAAACAGTTAACAGAACTATTATCATTGGGTCTCATACATGCGTCAATAATCACAGAGTTGGTGCTCTTAGAATTCCCCACTGGTACGTAGCCAGACCCTTCATCCCGTGATGCATCCAATTTTTGGTTTCCTGCTGACTTGTTCTGAGGAGCATTGGATCTCACTTGGCAGCTACTAGGCAGACAACCTTCTGGTGTATGGCTTTCGCTATGTAATTTTTCATCTGAAAGACGGTCTTTTCGAGATGCAGGCTGAAAATCCACCAACATATCATTTGAGCTAGGACAGGGGCTGTTCTCTGAGAGGTGCACATCCTTCTTCAACTTTGAAACAGGCGCAGCGCGCGGTTTTTTGTGGACACCAGACTGCGCCTTCTTCAAGAATGAAGATAGAGAATCGACCAAATTATCAGCCGCATTAGAAGGATCTTCTTTTCCCTCTCCCTGATCATCAACAAGATCTCTTCGACTCTTAGCAGGAGATTCAGATGCGGGCCTCTTAACTTTTCCATCACATTTCTTTTCTGACTTTTTACTATTTTTTACATCTGACCGCACATCAGCAGCTTCATCACCAACGTCATCGGCCAACTTATCCACCAAATTCACGTCCTCTTGCATCCGATTCAAACTTACATCCGACAATTCATCCAACTTTGACTCCATTCTCACTAAACTCCCACACCCCTTATCTTTCTTTGGACCCTTCAACTTTTTCTTAAAGCTCGCTAAGGTATCCTCCATTCCCCCAAAGTCCTCACCCTTCTTCTCCTTAACTACATCTACCCCCAACTTAACTTTCTTAGAACTCCTCCTCTTCAACTTCAACAACGAACCAATCGGCTCATCGTCATCCGAATCTAATTTCATTTCACCATGTTTTGGCCTCTTTTTCAAGACCACCTTCTTCTCTTCAACATCCATATTCTCAACCAATCACAACAACAACAAAAAACCCGAACTCTCGAAATTCAAACTTCTCCCTCTTCTCTGAACCTAACCCTAACCCTAACCCTAAACTTTGACAAATAACATGCAACTACCCTTTACTTCTCCAATCATACCAACCAAAAATTCACACTCAGAAATCAACTACCATCTCATTCAAACCCTAGTAAATTCAACAACATCCAATTATACAAATTAAAATTAGTCAAATTCAACCCAAACCCACAATTCCAATCCAAAAAACCAAATCTTCAATGCTAATTAAAAAAACAAAAACTGCCCTTTTGCCTGAAATCCCCTTTTTACCTGTATAAACAACAATGCAACAGCAAAAACAACAAATTCAAAAACTAGGGTTTTGTGTTCTTCACTTATTAAATACCAATAAAAGGGTTCATTTTTAAAAAAATTCAAAGATCAGAAAAATACCTGAGAATAAGATGTTAGACACAGAAGTTGAAGCTACTTTTTTTCCCCAAATTAAATCCTGAAGAATTCAGGAGATTGAAGAGGTGGGTATCTTAGGTTATATAGTGCAAAAATAATTAATAAATAAGAAAAATTATATGATATGATATGAGTAGTACCTAAAGTGAGCAAATTAATAAGAATATATATATAAGTTGATTTTGTAGGGGAAGAATGTAACGCATGTGTGTGTTCACTTGGAGGGGAAAAGGAAGAAGGGTCATTTGTTGTGTATTGAGCAAAATTGGGAGATGTGTTTAATGTATTAAGGTGGATAATGACCCTTGTTAATGACTTTTAGGAATTAGAATTAGAATTGGATTGAATTGGATTCGATAAGGAATTTACAATGAATTAGTATCGATTGTGTTTTGGGTATTAGTTTAACTCGATTTGTTGATTTGGTATGGTGGTGGTGGTGGTGGTGGTTTGGAGTGTGGGCGATTGTATTGATTAATTAAGCTCGATGGCTGATTTTGTGATTTGTTTTAAGTTTGTTGGCGTGGAAATGACGATTGAGGTGTTAGAATGGGTGTCAGGATATTTGGAAATATGTTCGTGTGATAATTACAGTTTTCGGAGAAAGTGTAACAGTGGCGATGGTTATGGATGAGACAATAATGGTGATTTGGTAAGGTTGATTATTCTTGATTGAATTGGTCGAGGGGAGTTTGATGGGTGATTTTGTGATTTATGTTGAGTGTGTTAAAGTGGACACGGGTGTTGGAAATGGTATCGTGACATCTGGGAATGATGTCTGTATAATTATTACAGTTCTCGGTGATAGGGGAACAATGTCGATAATTATCGATAAGATGATGGTGGTGATTTTGTTGGGGTGATTGTTGTTGAATCATTTGGTAAGAGGGAAGTATGATGGATGAATTTGTGTTTTGTTTTAGGTTGGTTTGAGTGGAAATAGTGTTTGAGGCGTCGGAATATTTAGGAATGGAGTCTTTGTAATTACTACAGTTCTCAGAGAAAGAGGACCGAGGACGATGGTTATGGATGATAATGGTGGTTTGAGAATGGCGTGTGCTTAAAATGTCAAGTGAAATAATTGCGATCGGTGTTTGTATAATTATTACAGTTCTCACAGAAAGAGAAAGAACAAAGATGGTTATGGATGCAATAATGATGGTCTAATAACTTCATGTTGTTTAAACATTGAATGATAGGTGAATTAACTCTAAATGGTATTCGTATAACTATTATGGATATAATGTGTCTTTTTGAGAAATAGAAAGATGACGATGATTGTGGATGAGATCATTTTTATGATTCAAATGCGATGGGATGTTATTTCCATGGCGATTAGCTGTGATATGGCACTCATTATTTGGCACGAGAACAAAGCTAGTGGCGACATTGTAAAAAAACAAAATAATTGAACTCTTGAATACACATTTAATGATGACTTTATAAATATGATTGCAAAGTAATTAATTTTTTTCGATAAGTTGAATGGAAATGGTGTTGAAGTAGTTAAATGATGTTGAAAAAGGTATAATAAGATGCGTAATGGCTATGCGTAAAATGTAACAGTGGAATAAGACCGACGATAGTGATGACTATGGATGGAATAATGATGGCGAGGAAGCAAGATTATCCTAAAGGTTTAGAATCAGTTGAATTTCACTCTCATAGAGCATAATTAGATGGATCGAATTTCACTCTCATAGAGCGTGAAATAAATGGATGTGATTACGTCGCAAACGTTATTGATGATGTTGTACTTGTTGAAATGATGTCGGCCTAATCGAAAATGGCGTATGTATAGCTGTTTTGTGTAAAGCGTTATACGAGGAGATATATTGGTGATGGTGGCATGACGCACTAGTACAGAAAAGGCTTTTGGCTACGGCTAAAAATGACTTTTGGCTATGGTTCATCGACCGTAGTAAATCAGGGTGTTACCTTAGATCAAGTACTTACGGCTATGGTTAGGAACCGTAGCCTAAAGTGACTTTTGGCTACGGCTATTGAGATTAAACTGTAGCCTAAAGTGACTTTTGGCTACGGTTATTAAGATTAAACTGTAGCCATATGTAGACAAAAAGCTACGGTCTTATTTTAACAACCGTAGCTTTTTCTCATTTAAAATTTTAAAAAAAAAAAATTACAAAAATATGTTTCTCTTTTATTAAGATAATAATAATATTAAATTACAAAACCAATATTTAACATACAACTACCATTACAAAACATCAATACTTAGAGCTAAAAAATAAGCATATTCTACTAGGATGCACAAGCTGAAGCTACAAATTTTCTCCGTGATCCAAGCAAGATCATTAGAATTGATTTTTACACATCAGCAATTTCTTAGGCACAACTCCTAATAGCGACTTTAAAGCTCTACAATACCTGCTTCCCTACCTGTCAAATTTGATAAACAAAAACAAGCCACATGAGAATAACACATACAGTCAGTAATGAGAAAGTATTCAGCAGAAGCCACCGGAGGATGAACAACAAAAACAACAATAATAATAATTAGAAGAAGAAGAAGAAGACAAGAAGAATGTTAATAGTTGGGAGTATACAACAGAAGCCACCAAAAAGAGAGGATGATAAACAAAAATAAGAAGAAGAAGAAGAAGAAGAAGAAATTCTCTGCAGATCATATCCAATATTCCCTACTTAATTTCCATGGTCAATAGTAAATGATAATCATGTGTCAAGTACTCATAATAGTATTCTAGCTCACAACTAAGAAGAACCAAGCTTCACGTGAACAAAATATACAAGTTTAAAGCACCTTGTTCAATTCTGAAAAATAGATTATCAATAGACTGACAGGTATAGATCACATAGTGCACTAAGTTTTAAGTAATAAAGCTTAATAATCATTTTTTTCAAATGATACGTGAGAAGTAACTATATTCACAAGTTGGGAGTACCTAAGACGAGCAAATAGATATACAATTTGATGAACTAACTTATGCTTATTAGACTGTTTACTTACTTAGTTGGCAGTGCTCCTAGGAGATGAACAGAAAAGGCAGGACAGTGTGGCAAATAACTCTAAGCAACAGGAGCACAATTGCAGCATCTAAATCCTATTATCAGAGGACAAAAATCATAGTTAAACAATGAGTAAAGTAATGATGTGATTTTGGTGGAGTTAGAAAATGAGCATAACTGGGAGAAATAGAAGAAAAGAAATTGTACAAAATGAGAAAGTATCTAATCAAGTTTGAGACCAAGCACCTCAGCTGAAAGTAAACCGAGGTTATTGTGTTTGGGTTCTGTGTCAAAATTACGTATGCTTTGTCATGGTCTCTTTCACGAGCTTCTTCTTCTTCTTCTCCTGCTCTTCTCTCATCTGCCTCTCCCTGGCCCGAGCAACAAAGAAATAGGAACGAATAAGTCAGGCAGGAAAACAATTTCACGTAACATGACGTCCTATTTCAGTAGCAATGTGTAAGAAGTTGATAAAAGATACTACCAGCGATTTCAGATGCGTATTAGTCAGATGGAACTTGATTCTTTATTGCCACAAACTCTGATGAGCACCTGTTAAAGTGTATTAAAAGCAATACATCTCTCAGCTACCTTTAGTTTATTCAATTGGCATAAAAACGGAGTATAAATCAATCGTAAAGTAGAAAACTACAAGCTCCAATAGTAATTAATAAAATAAATAAAATTACTAAATCCATAATAATGGCCTAACCGTTATTCCACAGAATTCATCTAAATACTCCAGCAAACTAAAATTAAACAGTAAAAAATTGAATAACATTACATATGTTGAAATATCTAGCATAAAACTGATGACAAGGGTAAGTTAAATGACAAAAGCAAACATCAAATCAATTCTTTCCCAATTTTATATAAAAATAGTGATGCTATCTGCAAGTTGAGGTAGTATTGTGATTGATTTCGGAGCTAATTAGCTATGAACAAAAAACCAAAGTAAATGACATTTTTCTAATACATGATGAAATGAACATTCAGTAGAACAATTTCATACCTTAAAGATATTAGCAAGGTACGCAAATCAGATAGCATTCACAGAAATATGATAAATCACAAATCAAATGTCCCACAACTTGAATTCGATCAACCCTAATCGGAAACCATAAACCCTAATTCGATATCTATATGAGCATCATGTAAAACTAATTATATAAAGAATCATACATACTTTGAATTCTACATGAACAATTCCCCCAAATCCACAAGTCAATCAAAAACCCTAATTCTAATACATACATATTTAACCTTAAATTTGTCCACCCAATTAAATTTATATACAAGATGGACATAATATGCATTAACTAACAATAATCCACTTGAAAAATAGACGAATATCGTTACTTTCAAAAACTAATTGGACGAAAAAACCATACCTGATGCGAAATACAGGTTGACGAACTGCGACGAAGTGGTTTTGGGTCACGAGCTGGCTGTCGGCAGGCGATACAAGGTGGTTGTCGATGACAATATTATTGGGCAACGTGGATTTGAGGTGGCCGACGGTTTTGAGCGTCAATGAAGATAAGGTTTTATCGCTGAGGATAATGTGTGTTGTTTTTCAGTGAAGAGGTGATATAATTGGGAAAGTCTTGTTTTCTAAAGGGAGAAAATTATAAATGGCTAAGGTTTCAGAGGGGAACCGTAGCCTTTGGTTCTTGTCTATATATTTGGCTACGGTTAATGCTCAATGACCGTAGCCTTTTGTAATAAGCTACGGTTATTTTTAGTGACCGTAGCCTTTTCTACTAGCCTAATGTCATTTTTCCTCTAGTGTTTATTTTTAACAAGTAAAAACTTAAAGGAATACATGTGTCATTGACACAAACATAAGCTTTAGGAAGTTCAAATTGAATATCAAGTTTGTCTCCGCCTGCTTGAGAAAAAGTTTGAGTAGTTTTTTCAAAATATCTAGTAGGAATTAACCGTTCATGTATAACATTTAAATATGCTCCAGTATTAATTAAAGTAGTAAATTCTCTAAAATATCGATTATCAATCTTAAGTAAATTTTTACATACCATTTCTGGCCTGTGACAATCTCTAAAGTTTGAAGAAATTTATTGGTCTTATTAGGATCATTTGGTAATTTACCATCTTCTAAATTATTAAGCTGATTATTATCAGTAATTTGACCATACTGTGAAATAGAAATGTTGTCAACATTATTAATGATATTATTATTTTTAGAAAGTTCTTCTTGGAAAATAACTAGAGTTTCTAAAATAGAAATTCTTTTGTCATTACGTTGATTTTGAAATTTTAAATCTTTTATCTCAGATTTTAAAGTATGCATCTCCTTCAAAATATCCTGTAAAGATGTAGGATTGGAGTCTTTTCTCTTACTTTGAAGAAGTATATAAACTTCGGACATGGTGTGCGGATGTTTTTCAGTAACAATATCATCGTTTTTGTACTTATTAGTACTCCGGGAAGTGCTGGGGATATTTTCAACAATCTTAGACCATGTTTCAGGGTGTTGGATTGTTTTTAACAAATCTATCCATTGACCATTATCAAGAACATTAATATTATTTTCTTGAAATTGAGATATCAAATTATAAAAATCATCCTTATCAGGATTAATACAAGATTTTCGCATACCACAAGGTGTACATTCTCTACTGAAGATTCAGAAGTATCGGAAGTATCAGAATCATTATCAATGATTTTGATATTATCACTACTAGAATCACTTGAACTCTCTTCAGTTTCACTATTGGGTTCAATATTGTCCAAAAATAATTTTGACAGTTTATCTTTAAGATCATCATCAATTTGCAGATTATTAATTTGTTTTTGAGTCCAGCAATCATTTGCCATATGACCCTTTTTATTGCACTTAAAGCATCTTATTTGCCTAAAAGAAGTATAACCCTTCTTTTTATAATTCTTTTTATACTGTTGTCTTTAGTATTTTCTTTGAGATTTTTCGTCTAATTTCTTTTGGAATACTTCCTTTTTTCTTATATCGTGGATAACTATTATCAATATTCTTCTACTTTTTCTTATTAGAAGAGGAAGGTATATCCATACCAAATTGTTCACAGAATTTATCCAATTGGTGTTTCTCAACTAGATTCTGATTTCAATTGTTGGTTAAGCTTAATCTCATTACAAAGGTTTAAACCTTCTTTAGTACAAGCTTTTATTAGTTGACCATAATTGTAATTTTCATAATAAATAGAGACATCATTTCCTCTAAAAATCTTTCTAACTCTTTCAGCAAATAAATGAGGTAAACCGTGAATAAATTTGGCTTTCCAATGAGAGCTATTTGTCTCAGGTAATAACATAACTCTACTAAGAAAGGTATCTTTATACCATCTAAAAATTCTGTAAAACTTTGACTGAATAGGTTTAAAACAAGTAGTAAAAACTACGGAAGAATCTATTTCTTTTAATAATGAAGAAATGTACATCCAATTACTTAATAATTACTCCCTTAAATCCCCTATTTTCTCCCCCTTTGGAAAGGGCACAAAGTTTAAGGGAGTGAGTATTATATTATGGGTGGGGTTTGGTGATTGGAGAGAGGTATGAATAATTAGGATTAAATATTAATAAATGATATGGGTGAGGTTTGGTAATTGGAGAGAGGTAGGAATAATTAGGATTAAATATTAATAAAGGAGATAGTGGAGTTTGGTGATTGGAGAGAGGTGAGAGTATAATATTAATAAAAACTTACCATAATAAGAAAGGGGAAGAAAATATGAATAATCCGTTTTAGGAAATAGGGAAGAAAATAGAGGATTGGAGGGAGTATTTGATAATAAGAGTAGATGTTTTTTTAATAAATAATATTTTTTATTCTCCCAAGATATTTATGGTTTAAGTTTGGAAACTTTGACCTTGAAAAAGAAAGTGGGAAGATAAAAGGAAAATGGGGTGAGTATAAGCAATTAGAGAAATGGAGATGCTTAGTTTTTTTGTGGGTTTCCAGATCAATCTTGGTCAATGCGTTATGCTGTGTCAACTAATCAAAGTTGTTGAATGCTTTTAGCTTAAGTGGTTTTATGCCGCTGTTCTGTTTTTGTATTACCTATTGCAATAGTTTGCAAAAGTGTTCAACAAATGGGGATGCAAGTAGCGATTGACGGTGCTGATATTGGGTTTGGTGGTTGTGGTGACACCAATGGAGGAGGCATGAAGACAAACCCTTTATTTGGATGAAAGGATTCTGAGGGAAAAGTAGGGGAACAAAATCCTTAGTTTAGGTGGCAAAAAATTGATTCAAAGGGAATTGAATTCTTCTATTTCACTTCTACAAGGCAAATTAATATTCTTCTACATTTCAAATGCTTGTTTAATATTCTTCCAACATAAACAAGTTGTCATATAGCCTATCTCCTTTTCCCTCCCTTTCCAGTCCTTTCCCTTCCCTCCTTGTGTTTCCATACAAAAGGTAAAGGTAGTTGAGCTAATATTTGTGGAACGGATGCCCGCGGAGGAGATTCGCTGGTGGTGTAGATGGTAACAAAGGTGGACTTGCTATATATCAAGAAGGCGTAATAGGTGGGATAATGATGGGAGGAGAGGTGAAGGGCTTGGTGCCCTGGTCTGGCTGAAAATGATTATCAGGGAAAGATCAATTCAATGGTCATTGCCCACTGCTAGTAAATAGTAATAGGTATGTGTAGAGTGTCTCTCAACAAGAATCTCCATTTGCTTTTTTTGCCACTAATTTGAGGAGGTTTAGGACTCTCGCCTTAACCACTTCTTATAGTGTTACTAGCCCATTTGTTTCCGTGTATTTTATGTTTTGTGTTTTTGTTAGTGTTATAGCTTCTTTTAATGTTGGTGTGATCACATATTCACATGTAATGTTAGAATTTTTCGACTTTCGAGTGCTTTATAGTCTGTGCTATCTTATATGTTAAATTGTTAATCCCTGTTATTTATCTGATTTGAAGTACACCTTGCAGCTCTACCTATTTTTAAGTTCATTTATATTTCTGTAATTGTTGCTTGTCTACCTTGTACAAGCACTTTCGACTTCAATGGGAATGGTCTTCATAAGTCGGCTGCATGACAACCCTGGAGAAAAGACCAGAAACATTGAACTTGGGCGCATGTCATCTATTTCTTGTGATCGCAACTCACAAGAGAGATTTTTTGAGGGAAACAAAATTATTGGATGTGAAGGCTAAATTTATATGCAATTTATACCAAAATGATCTTCCCGGATTTTCAAAGACTTTTGTTATGGATGATTAGGATGGGTGAAAAGTATACTTCAATAAGCTACGAACTCCATGTTAGTTTTACTGGGAGTTTTTGGTGTTTTAGATCGAAGTCATAAGAAGATGTTGTGTAAAACAATCTCTTTATCAACCAGTCCGAAGATTTTTAGAGCTCACTTGAGTAACCTTTGAGAGTCTTGTCCAAATTTTGTGGTTTAACATTGGATCCCTAATCTACCTAATGTCTCCACAATTCCACATAGTGTGCTAGATTATGCTTCTTGAGCTGCTATTGGCTTTATATGTGTCTTAGAGGATGAAGTTAAGGTTAATACCATTCTTTTAATTACTATATCTAGAAGAATTCCCTGGCACTATTAGCATGCAACGATGTATTACAACCCTAATTTGATTGAAAAGCCTGAAATTTTTTCTTTGAAATACAATTGCTATTCATCAATGATAAAATGCAAACATATAACCATGACTACATACATTTTTATTTTGCATGAAACACCATCAAAACTAAAAGGCTTAGACTGATATTATCTACAAAAATACTAAATTTGAGACTCATTTCATATTTTTAAGAATTTATGTTATCTGATATTGATGGAGGACTTTCCCAAAACGGCGGATAATCATCATTGCTTACGGGAGGTGCCTCCCACGGCCATGTTGTTGGTGGTTGATCAATAACTCCTGGTGGTGTACTGAAAACATCTTCACTGTTACCGCCACTTGGTGCTTCCCATGGTATTGGTGACCATGGAAGCCATGTTTCTGGTGGCTGTTCACTATCACCAGACTCTGGTGGAGGCGAAAGTTGAACAAGAGGAGTCCAGGGTGGCAGAGTCACTGGTGGTAGTTGGAACACAGGTGGAACCACTAGGGGTGGCAGCTGTGGTGGGAAATTTATTGGTGGCAACTGAAACAATGGAGGTGAAGGTGGTGGTGGTGATGGAGTTACTAATGGTGATGTTGGTGGAATTTCAAGAAGTGGTGGCAGTGGTGATGAAGTTGCTGGGGGAAACAGAGGTGGCGATTGAAATATTGGCGAAGAAGGTGGTGGTGGAGTTACAAATGGCGTAGGTAGTGGTGGTGAAGGTGGCAAATTAAAAACAGGTGGTGGCGTTGAAGTAGTTGGGGGAATTTCAGGGATGAGTGGTGGAGATTGGATAGGTGGAGCTGGTGATGGCAAGGTTCCTATTGGTGAAGATGGTGTTGTAGGCAATGGCGGGGGTGGTGTTGTAACTGTTGGCGTCGGCAGTGGTAATCCAAAGCCTGGTGGTATAAGTGGCGGTGGAGATGGAACTATCGATAATGGCGACGGTGGCAAAAATGTGGATGGTGCTGGTATTGGTAATCCAAAGACTGGTGGTGGTGGTGGTGGTGGTGGTGGTGGGATAGCAGACAATGTCGGTGGTGAGAAACCTGTGGTTGGTGTTGGCAATGGAATTCCCATAGGCGGTGGTGGAGATGGAACTATCGATAATGATGGTGGTGGCAAAACTGTGGATGGTGTTGGTATTGGTAATCCCAAGACTGGTGGTGGTGGTGATGATGGGATAGCAAACAGTGGCGGTGGTGAGAAACCTATCATTGGTGTTGGCAATGGAATTCCAATGGGCGGTGGTGGCAAAACTGTGGATGGTGTTGGTAATGGTAATCCAAGAAGTGGCGGTGGAGATGCCAATGGTTGTGGAATTCCAAGAGCTGGTGGTGGTGGCTGAAAAACCACTGGTGAAGATGAGATCCCTGGTGATGGTGGTGAAGTGATGATTGGTGCTGATGGTGGAAGCTCTACGATTGGCGGGGGAGATGAGACTATAGAGGATGGGGGTGGTAACAAAGTCAGCGGTGGCGACACAGGTGGTGGTAAAAATGTGACTGCTGGAGGTGTAGATGGTGGAAGTGGAAGGACTGGTGGAGATGGCCACGGCCAGAAAATTGGTGGCAATATCATCGGTGGCCATTCAAATGGTGGTGAAGGGACCGTAGGGGGTGACGGTGACAGGACCAGAGGTGGCGGTGAGGGAACAAGTGGTGGAGGCGGTATTATTTCTGGTGGTGGTAACGATGGAGGAGGTATTATTTGTGGTGGGGGTAGTAATGGTGGCGGTATTACCTGTGGTGGTGGCAGTAGTGGCGGTGGAAGTGACTGTGGTGGCAGTAGCGGTGGTGGTAGTGATGGTGGTGGCAGCAACGGAGGTATCTCTGTAGGTGGCGGTGGGGGAAGAAGTGAAGCTGGGGTTGGTGGAGGCTGTTCAGGAGGAGGCAAGATAGTAGGTGGTGAAACGGGTGGTAGTTCTGGTGATAGAGGTGGTGGTGAAGGTGGTCGTGTCGGGAGAAAGGGGTTGTCAGGGGAAGGAGAAGTCAGAAAAGGCCACTGTCCGCAAAGCCCAAACAAGAAACTATACAATGGGTCACAGTTATTTGGACCTCTTTTTGACCTTCCTCTGCTTTTTCCTCTTCTGCTTCGTCTTCCCCTTCTATGCAGGTTTCGTGACCTTTTATCATCGTCATTATCGTTTTCTGTATCTTGGTTGGATGATCTTCGCGTTTCAAAAGTGTTAGCTTCTGTTATTGCTTGGGTAATCAAAAGCAGTATCACTATAATAGCTAACAATATGCTTGATTTCATCTCTACTGAGAAATCAATGGTTGTTTTTTTGTTGCTTGCATGATTGTTGATTTGTGTTCTTAGTTATGCATGTCTATTTATTGGATGTTCAGGCTTTCAATTATTATTAAAAATCTGCCCTTGATGACAAATGTCCATTATGCAACCTATAGGTACAGAAGTGTGCATAAAATAGAAATAACTACACTATATGATGTAATGTTTGCTGGGATAACTATAATGAACACTTAATCTGCCTTGTGAATGCCGACCTTAGGACTATGTGTGGTTGTCATTGTTGACTTATACATAATTATAGAAGCTAGGTTTGTGAGCACGACCTGACTTGTTCTATGTTTGCACTGTATATATCGGTAACCATGGCTTAAATGTATCTGTCCTCCTCAAATTCCTGTTGTGTGTTACTTGCGGCTTTGTCGAGTCAGAATGTTTATGGAAAGACAAAAATAGAATTGTAAGTTTCTCTGCATTTTACTACAAGTAAAACTAACAGCTACAGAGTACTTCATATAATATTTGCTAAAGGTCCTCATACACGTTTACTGTCAGGAGCGTGAACCATACGTGCATACTTGATATGGGACTCGAGGAAGATGACCTATATTGCCGGTGGATCTACGATATCTCTATTTCTAATGTCTGTATAATCTTTGGTTTCAGGAAGAGCCGAGTGAAGTTGGAGCTCAATATCTTTTGCATGAGACAACTGTTTGAGGATAGTTTCAATATAAATGATAGTTCCAAGTAGCAACAGATGGTGTGGACAAGCCTACTGATCAGCTGAATATTAAGTAGATGGTGCTGTACTGCACAGCAGTCTATGATGAGCTCCTCAATTTGCCTTAAATCTCTATTGAATATTTAGTTGGGGAGATTTTCAAGGATGTTTGATTGCATGGCCTGCAGCTACCTATTCAATGGTACCCTTGATCTTTGTGCTTTGACATTTATTTCAGCTCTATTTTTTTTTTTTTTTTAATTCTTTTCAGATTTGTTTTCTGACTTTGACTTTGCTTGAGTTGGTGCTGACTTGATTTTTCTATGTTGTCATTATTGTGGAAGAACGATGTACACTGTATAGCGGTTCTTTTTTATGTGAAATACCTCATTTATCATTTGTATTTTCCATGATAGCTAGATCGATTTTTTTAGCGTGTGCCCTAAGGGGACACATTAATAACCTAAATGTGGAAAGATTCACGACATACTCTCACTAATTATGGTTAAAATGAATTTATACTTGGATATCTCATGAGAATATGTTGTTAATCTTTCCACATTTAGGTTATTAATGTGTGCCCTTACTCCTATTAGGGCACACGTTAGAATTTTCGTAGTTAAATTAGTAATATCTTATTGTGGTGACTATGTGGGTGGGTGGTCGGTCTCATCATGAAACCATCGTGATTGGTGTGAGTGATAATGACTTTCATTTATTAAACAAGCGATACATTTGTTCGATTTTTACTCTCAAAAAGAAGCAAAAGTTGGGAGTGGTCTACCCATTTACTATTTGACTTGGTACTTCAGGAGAAGACTCGCCCGATTGTTGGTTTTGGGATAGTCATGTTCAAGACTGAAAATAATGAGCAGCTGCTGATGTTGATGTCATCTAATAGTACATTTCACTGCATATCTCCACTGTTTTTCCTAGGTAAGAATGACGACTTGTAACTGAATCTCTGCCGGGTAAGGGCACAACCCTGCCTAAACACAGCTGTTACTACGGCCATAGAATTAAATATGAACTGTGACACCGCGTCACAACTCACAAGCACTTTATAGAGGGTCTGAAGGTTAATGATGGCTCATTTTGAGGCTCTTTGAACTGTGTTTATATTGTGACGACTGATCCCAAAACACATGTTTTACACCATGATTGTGGCACGTCGATTTTTTTACCTAACTAGTGGACATAAGGGGATTTGCCCCCTGATTAGTGTAGAATCTTCTGCTAGGATGAGATGATTGTCTATAGAGACATTAAACATCAAAGGGTTAGTGTGTGCCATATGTGAAACTAAATTAAAAATATAAAAAACATCAAAGGGTAAGAACAATTCGAGATTTATCTAATATTTTATACTTAAAAATATAAAAATATAAAAAACATTAATTATTATTATTATTTTTTTATTATTTTTTTTTTTTTTTTTTTTTTTATAAACGGGAACTTTTATTAGAAATAAAAGAAAATGTTTACAAAAAATTGGTGGGTAGCCGAGATACAATCTGGGCCCCCACTCCCTTAGCTATAGCAAAGCTAAGTCTAACAAAAATAAAAGGCGCCGCCCGAGCCCCGGCATCCTGGGATACAGAAAACTTCTGAATCCGTCTAAGCAAAGCAACA
>JAOWBH010000042.1:1010605-1031035 GCA_028566215.1 Silene coronaria
ATTATAATTTTGGGGTTCCTGCTTGGTTTTTTTGGTCCATTATTGCTTGTATATTTTTTTTTTTTTTTTTTTTTTTTTGAATTTTAGAAGTTATGATAAGGGTTAGGGGGTAGACTAATTGAATTCTTGTGAAAGGGAAATGATACTAAGAGAAATCTTTTAAGTGGACTCCTAGTTGCTACTCTTCTATCTTTGCTTAACGACAGTTGTTTGTGTTGGTCTCTTGTAAAATTGAATCCCTTGAATCTTGATCTACTCTAGGCATTCGAGGCAATGAGAGGGTGAGTGTACGATTGATCAGAATGTGAGAATTATTTATGATGGCTGCAGTCATTGTAAAGGTTTTGAAGAGTGGAGGGTGGAATGTGAGGGATCTAGACTGAGATGTACCTTATTGCTCAGGCTTATATTTTCACATTTATTTAGTTAATTCATTGTGTTGTACTTACAAGCTGAGTTAGTTGATTGACTCCTCGATTGACTTATGAAAATATTTGGTTTCCTTCCCCTTGCAGCCTTCAAAAATTAAATCTTTCATTGACAAAGTCATTGAGAGCCCCTTGCAAGATATTGCAATTCCACTGTCGAGTTTCCGTTGGGAATACAACAAGGTTGGATTTATTAATGTTTTCTACATGATGTTTCTGATTGCATGCATTAAGCAAGTTAATTTAACCCCACTTTCCATTCTTTCAGGGGAATTTTCATCATTGGAGACCACTGTTACATCACTTTGATACATACTTCAAGACATATGTATCTAATAGGAATGATCTCCTCCTCTCTGATTCTATCATGGAAGATGACACCCCCTTTCCGAAACATGCAGTTTTGCAGATTTTACGGGTGGTGCAAATTATTTTGGATAACTGTCACAATAAGAGCTCATTTGATGGCCTTGAGGTATGCCTGAACTTTAATACTGAATCTGCTTATGTCAGAGCTGTAAGCTTATTTGCCAATGAGTACAATCTGTATTTACCTCCTCTTTTTTTTTTCCCCTTTGAGCAGCATTTCAAGCTTCTCCTCGCGTCAGCAGATCCTGAAGTGCTTGTGGCAACGTTAGAGACTCTCTCTTCTCTAGTGAAAATATCTCCCTCAAAGCTGCATGTGAGCGGGAAGATGGTTGGACTGGGTTCTATTAATGGTTGTCTTTTATCTCTAGCCCAGGGATGGGGAAGCAAGGAAGAGGGCTTGGGCTTATATTCGTGTGTAGTGGAAAATGAGAAGAGTCAAGATGAAGGGCTATCTTTATTTCCCTCAGATGTAGAGGATAGAGACGAGCAGCCTCAGTCACGTCTAGGCTCAACTTTGTACTATGAAGTCCATGGGGTTAGCACCCAGAGAACTGCTGATACAAGTAATGAGTCTTCACCTTCTTCAAACATTATACATATACCAGATATGCATGAACGAAGAGAGGAGGATCTTCTTATTCTTAAACAATGCATTGAGCAATACAAAGTACCTTCTGAACAGAGGTTTTCACTGCTTACCAGAATTAGATATGCACATGCGTTTCGTGCTCCCAGATCATGCAGATTGTATAGTAGAATTTGCGTTCTTGCTTTCATTGTGCTTGTGCAATCTAACGATGCTAATGATGAGCTGGTGTCGTTTTTTGCCAATGAGCCTGAATATACTAACGAGTTGATCAAGATTGTCCGATCAGAAGAAATTATTTCTGGAACTGTTAGAACACTTGCTATGCTTGCATTAGCAGCTCAGTTAGCTGCATTTTCATCATCTCATGACCGGGCTCGAATGTTAAGCGGTTCAAGCATTAATTTTGCCGGAGGAAATCGAATGATTCTTCTGAATGTACTTCAGAAGGCAATTCTAACCCTTAAGACCTCTAATGATCCATCCTCTCATGCTTTTGTCGAGGCACTTCTACAGTTCTATCTGCTTCATGTTATATCTACTTCAAGCTCAGGTAGCGTTGTTAGAGGTTCAGGGATGGTTCCAACTTTCTTACCCCTTTTAGAGGATTTTGATCCTGCACATACACACCTCGTCTGTTATTCTGTGAAAACACTGCAGAAACTTATGGACTATAGCAATGCGGCTGTAACACTCTTCAAAGATTTGGGAGGGGTTGAACTTTTAGCCCAAAGATTGCAGATGGAAGTTCAAAGAGTTATAGACCCTGCTAGCTCAGATGATAATTTGATGGTTATTGGTGAATGTTCAAGCTCTAGCGAGGACTACTTATCTTCGCAGAAGAGGCTCATCAGGGCTTTGTTGAAGGCCCTTGGGTCCGCTACATATGCTCCTGCAAATCCGTCCAGGTCTCAGGGTTCTCAGGATAGTACCCTGCCATCCACATTGGCTGTGATATTTGGCAATGTTCGGAAATTTGGTGGAGATATATATTGTGCTGCTGTGACTCTTATGAGTGAAATTCTTCATAAGGACCCAACTTGTTTCTCTATTTTACATGAAATGGGTCTTCCAGATGCCTTTTTATCTTCAATTGGTGCTGGCATACTTCCTTCCTCAAAGGCTCTCACTTGCATACCAAGTGGTCTTGCTGCTATTTGCCTTAATGCAAAGGGCCTGGAGGCAGTGAAAGAAAGTTCTGTATTGCGCTTTCTTGTTGACATTTTCACGTGTAAGAAATACGTTATGGCTTTAAACGAAGCTATTGTGCCTTTGGCAAACGGTCTCGAAGAGCTTTTGCGCCATGTATCTTCATTAAGGAGCATTGGGGTGGATATCATTATTGAGATTGTAAATAACATGGCCTCCTTCGGGGAGGGACGTTCCTCAGGGGAATCAGGGAAGGTTGATGGGAACACTGCTATGGACATGGATTCTGAAGAGAGAGGAAGTGGGAATGAGAGTGAAAGTCGATCTGCTGTGGTTAATGTAACCGATACAACAGCAGAAAGTGTTACAGATGAGCATTTTATTAACTTGAGTGTATTCCATGTCATGGTTTTGGTTCATAGGACAATGGAGAACACAGAAACATGCAGACTGTTTGTAGAGAAGTCTGGTATTGATGCTCTTTTGAGGCTTTTGCTGAGACCTACTATTGCTCAGTCATCGGAGGGAATGGCTATTGCTTTGCACAGTACCATGGTCTTTAAGGGTTTCACTCAGCATCATTCTTCTCCGCTGGCTCGCACCTTTTGCTCTTTCTTAAGAGAGCATTTAAAGAAGGCATTGACAGGTTTCTCTTTGGTCTCAGGGTCGTTTTTGTTGGATCCCAAGACAAAAACTGACAGTGGTGTATTCTCTTCATTATTTCTTGTCGAATTTCTACTATTTCTTGCTGCTGCAAAGGAAAACCGATGGGTATCTGCTCTGCTTACTGAATTTGGTGGTGAAAGCAAGGATGTTCTTGAAGATATTGGTAGAGTCCATCGTGAAATTTTGTGGCAGATTGCTCTTCTTGAAGATGCTAAAATTGAAATACAAGAGAATGATGATGGTGTTTCCACTTCAGAATCACAAGTATCAAGTGTCAATGATCCTGACGAACAAAGGGTAACATCCTTTAGGCAAATGCTTGATCCACTTCTCAGACGGAGAACATCTGGGTGGAGTGCAGAGTCTCATATTTTTGATCTCATTAATCTCTACAGAGATCTGGGTCGTGCCGTTGGTACTCAAAATAGAGGGGCAATTGATAATTCCAATTTGCAAAATGTTGGAAGCAGCCAGCGATTGCGCCAGACTGGTGGTTCAGATGTTGATGCTGCTATCAAGAGTGAAGAAGATAAGCAGAAGAGTTATTATTCATCATGTTGTGACATGGTCAAATCTCTTGCTTCGCACATCATGCATTTGTTCCAGGAGTTGAGCAAGGCTATGTTGCTACCTTCTCGACGACGTGATGATGCGGTGAATTTATCACCGTCTTCTAAATTAGTAGTATCTACCTTTGCATCTATTGCCTTGGGGCACATGAACTTTGGGGGTCATATAAGCCCTTCGGGTTCTGAGGTATCTGTATCCAGCAAGTGTCGTTATTTTGGCAAGGTTGTGGAGTTTATTGACAGTATCTTGATGGAAAGGCATGATTCCTGTAATCCGGTGTTATTAAATTGCTTATATGGGCAAGGTGTTATTCAGTCAGTTTTGACTACATTTGAAGCTACAAGCCAGTTATTATTTACTGTCCCTGCATCACCTATGGAGACTGATGATGGGTTTCTGAAGCATGAAACAAAGCAAGAGTCTGAGCATTCATGGCTTTATGGCCCCTTAGCTGGCTACGGGAAGCTTATGGATCACCTGGTTACCTCATCGTATATACTGTCTCCGTTTACGAAACACTTGCTTGTCCAACCCTTATCAGAAACGGATGTTCCGTTTCCTCAGGATGCTGAAACATTTGTAAAGGTTCTTCATTCTATGGTGCTGAAGGCCGTCCTTCCTTTGTGGAACCACCCCCTGTTTGCTGATTGCAGTTTTGATTTTATCACATCAGTTATTTCAATTGTTCGGCATATATATTCTGGAGTAGAAGTAAAAAATGTTACCACTGGTAGCAGTAGCCGTCTAGTAGGCCCCCCTCCTAATGAAGCAACTATCTCAACAATAGTGGAAATGGGATTTACAAGACCGAGGGCTGAAGAAGCCCTGAGGCAAGTTGGAGTTAATAGTGTGGAGTTGGCAATGGAGTGGCTATTCTCTCACCCAGAAGAAGTGGAAGAACATGATGAACTAGCTCGTGCACTTGCCATGTCGCTTGGAAATTCTGGGCCTGATTCAAAAGAAGATACTGCTAGTGAAAATAGTCGACAGTTTGAAGTGGAGATGGCACAACTTCCTCCGGTTGATGAACTACTGTCAACTTGCATAAAGCTTTTGCAATCAAAGGACTCTCTTGCTTTTCCAGTTCGGGACTTGCTTATGACAATGTGCTCCCAGAATGATGGTCAATACAGGCCTACTGTAATTTCCTTTGTTATTGATCAGATAAAGAAATCAAATTTGGCTGCTGATGATGGAAATTGCTCCACGCTGGCTGCACTTTTTCATGTTTTGGCTTTAATGCTTCATGAGGATGCCGCTTCTCGAGAAGCTTGTTTGAAAAATGGCTGGATACAGCTTGTCTCTGATTTATTGTGGCAATGGGATATTGGGTCACGTAATGGTGAAAATTCGCTTGTTCCGAAGTGGGTTACCACCGCCTTTCTTAGTCTTGACCGGTTGTTGCAAGTGGATCCAAAACTGAACCCTGGGGTTGTGGAGTTGCTGAAGAAGAATACTGAGAACAGCCAGCAGACATCAATTGTTATAGACGAAATGCAAAACAAGTCGCAGGAATCATCAGACCATCCTGTTGATGTAGATCAGCAGAAGAGGCTCGTTGAGATTTCTTGTAGCTGCATCAGAAAGCATCTCCCATCAGAAACAATGCATGCTGTTCTCCAGCTCTGTGCGACGCTGACAAAGTCTCACCCTGCTGCTGTTAATTTTCTTGATGGTGGGGGTGTTCCTTTGCTCCTTAACCTACCTACAAAAAGTATGTTTTCTGGCTTTGACAACATTGCTGCTACTATTATCCGCCACATCCTTGAGGATCCCCAAACACTCCAGCAGGCGATGGAGTCGGAGATACGTCACAGTGTTGTTACTGCGACAAGCAGACACTCTACTGGTAGGCTTACTACCCGAAATTTTCTTACGAGTTCAGTTGGTATGCTTTCTAGAGATCCAGTGGTGTTCATGCGTGCTGCTCGGTCTGTTTGTCAAGTTGAGTTAGTGGGTGATCGACCTTATATAGTCTTGCTCAAAGATCGCGAAAAAGATAAAGGTAAAGACAAAGAGAAAGACAAGGAAAAGGACAAGGCATCTGATAAGGACAAGTCACTGGGGTCTGATGGAAAGCCCTCTTCTGGTGGTTTGCCATTGGGTGGCGGCCAAGGGAAGTTTCAAGAGTCCAAGAGTTTTAAAGTGCATAGGAAACCTCCGCATAGCTTCATCACTGTGATTGAGCTTCTGATTGAGACAGCTGCAAGTTTTGATCCCCCGGTGAAGGGTGATCTTTTACCTGAGGCATCTGGTATGCAATCATCAGCTGACATGGACGTTGATGTCCTTACAACCAAGGGGAAAGGGAAGGCTGTTGCAAGTGTGTCGGGAGAAAGTGATCCTGAAAGCCAGGATGCCTATGCCTCTTTAGCTAAAGTTGTGTTTATTCTCAAGCTTCTCACGGAGATTCTTGTTACATATGCTGCTTCTGTTCATGTATTATTACGGAGGGATGCAGAAGTTAGTGGCTACCGGGCTCCATCTCAACCCTGTCTTTCTGGATATGGCTCTGGGGGTATATTTCACCATGTTCTGCACAAGTTTTTCCCCTACTCTAGAAACTCTAAAAAAGAACAGAAATTAGATGGTGATTGGAAACATAATTTAGCAACAAGAGCCGGTCAATTTCTGGTGGCTGCGTGTGTGCGCTCAGCTGAGGCTAGGAGGAGAATCTTCAGCTGTATCAATTTTATTTTAAATGAATTTGTAGGTTCAGCTGAGGGGTATATGTCACCAGGTGCTGATATTCTGGCATTTATTGATCTACTCAATGACGTGCTTGTTTCTCGTTCCCCCACTGGCTCTTCCATCTCTTCGGAAGCTTCTGTTACTTTTATCGACACAGGCTTGGTCAGGTCATTGACTCGAGTTCTGCAAGTCTTGGACCTTGACCTTGCTGACTCATCAAAGATTGTGACAGGAGTCGTTAAAGCACTGGAATTGGTAACAAAGGAGCAGGTCCATTCTGCTGATGTTCAGGCAGGAAAAGGTGATATGTCTATTCAGCCAACTGATGTTAATTTGCTAGAGAGAACAGACAATGCTGTTGATGGTGCCCAAACAGTGGACGCTGGTTCTCAAGAGAATAATTCCTTGGCTGCTCCTGCTGGGGCTGATTCATTTAGTGTAGGGCATACTTATGGCGGTTCTGAGGCTGTGACGGACGATATGGAGCATGACCAGGATCTTGATGAAGGCTTTGCTGCGCATAGTGAAGGCGATTACATGCATGACACGCCTGAGGATGAAAGAGGCCTTGAAAATGGAGTTGACAGTGTGGGTATCCGATTTGAGATTCAAGCAGGACAAGAAAATCTTGTTGAAGATGATGATGAGGAGATGTCTGAGGATGATGGAGATGATGAGGAGGACGATGATGAGGATGAGCGCAATGATCTGGAAGAAGATGAAGAACATGACCTTCCCCATCCTGACACAGACCAGGAAGACCATGAGATGGATGAAGATGAGTTTGATGAAGATGTGTTGGAGGAAGAGGAGGATGAGGATGAAGATGATGAAGATGGGCTCATACTCCGATTAGAAGAAGGCATAAATGGGATTAATGTCCTTGATCATATTGAAGTTTTTGGCAGAGATCATAGTCTAGCAGGTGAATCTCTGCAAGTGATGCCTGTTGAACTGTTTGGCTCTAGGCGTCAAGGGCGTTCTACTTCCATTTATAATCTTCTCGGGAGAAGCGATAATGCTGTTTCAGCACAGCATCCACTCTTAATTGAGTCGCATCGCTCCTCAACTTCAGCCACGTCTAGAGCTTCGGGTATATCAGTCCTGCTAATTTGTGTTTGTTTCTAGTTCATTGTTTTATCTTTCTCTGTACTATAGGAAACCTGAGCTCTGTTTCTTTATTTTTCAGAGAACACTAGTGATCTAATGTTACCAGACAGAAGCTTGGTAGGCACTTCGTCACGCCTTGATACTATATTTCGTTCTGGAAGAAATGGACGAACAGGTCATAGATTTAACTTATGGCTAGATGATCGGGAGCAAGCTGGTGGATCAAGTTCTACTGCCATACCCCAGGGCCTTGAAGAATTTATTATTTCACAGTTAAGGCAGCCGGAGACAAAGAAGGCTTCTGATCAGAACAATACAGCTGTTGACTCTGATGGAAAGGGTGAGGCTCTCAACGAAATTGAGACAAGTACGAGAACAGAAGTTCCGGTTGGTGATCAAAGTGATTATGCTCATGCTCTATCTTCGGAAGCAGGGGACGGATCTATCCCTGAAAATGGATCTGCTCCAAACGCATTTTCCCAAGGTACTGATGCACCAACCGGACAGTCTGAACATAATGACGTGGCTGCTCGAGATGTTGAGGCAGTGAGCCAAGAAAGTGGTGGAAGTGGGGCAACTTTGGGAGAAAGTCTACGAAGCCTAGATGTTGAAATTGGGAGTGCCGATGGTCATGATGATGGAGGAGACAGACAAATCTTTGCAGATAGAGTACCTTTTGGCGAATCACAAGGAATTCGAACAAGGAGAAACAATGTTTCGTTTGGTACCTCTAGCTCAGTTGGTAGGGAGACTTCGCTCCATAGTGTAAGCGAAGTTGGGGAAAATCCTAGCCAAGAGAGTGACGGTGTACATCCAGATGAGCAGCAAATAACTGGTGATACTGAATCTGGTCCAATTGACCCTACATTTCTTGATGCTCTTCCAGAAGAGTTGCGTGCTGAAGTCTTGTCTGCTCAGCAAGGTCAATCGAACCAGCCAGCGAACGAGGAACAACAAAATACTGAAGATATTGATCCCGAATTTCTTGCAGCCCTTCCTCCAGATATTCGAGCAGAAGTCCTTGCCCAACAGCAGGTACAGAGACTTCATCAGTCTCATGAATTGGAAGGGCAACCTGTGGAAATGGATACTGTGTCAATTATTGCTACCTTCCCTTCGGATCTTAGAGAAGAGGTAATCGGTGTGGTGGTGGTAGAAGTATTTTTGTTTTCATGTTATGCATATTGAGTGATTTTCCCGGTCTGTCAGGTACTTTTAACTTCTTCTGATGCTGTTCTGGCTAATCTCACTCCTGCTCTTGTTGCTGAGGCAAACATGCTACGTGAAAGATTTGCTAACCGTTTTAGCAGCAGCCGCAATCTTTTTGGCATGTTTCCTAGAAGTCGGAGAGGCGAGTCATCAAGAAGAGGTGAAGGCTCAAGCCTGGACAGAGCAATTGGAAGTACATTGTCTCGTCGTTCGGTTGGAACTAAGGTGCTTGAAGCTGATGGTGCTCCATTAGTGGATACAGATGATCTTAAGGGCATGATTCGGCTGCTTCGTGTTGTTCAGGTAGGTTAATTCTGTAAGCCTGTGACTATATGGGATTGGATTTGGAGTTGTTTTCCTGTAGGTTTCTTTGTAGTTAGCTAATGAATACTGGTTTGCAGCCACTCTATAAAGGTCCATTTCAGAGACTCCTATTAAATCTTTCTGCTCATAGCGAATCTCGGACTGCTTTAGTCAAAATTCTGATGGAGATGCTGATGGCTAACAAGCATAAGACAGACAACCAGCCTAGTGATTCTGAGCCTTCGTATCGGCTTTATGGTTGTCAAAGTCATGTAATGTATTCTCGGCCCCAATTTGTTGATGGTAAGTCATTGTTTGCCGTCTATTTATATACTTCCTCTATTCCATCTAGCCTGTTTGCACTTTCAAATATTTCGCACACTATTTTAAATAAATGTCGACACCTTATTGGGAATGAAGGTAACAATAATTTATATATTAGGTAACAATAAATGTAGACACCTGGTTTCTTGTTCATTGTGTTAATCAGTGTGGAGCTTTTTTTCCTTTTCTTTTTCACTGTTTCCTGGTTTGCTTGTTTAAATTTTGGTCTTTGTGTAGATCGACTGACATCCGAATCTACTTGTACAAATATTTTTTATGTACCTGGACATTCTAATTCACTTATGGCGGTTTTAGGAGTTCCTCCTTTGGTTTCGCGGCGTGTTCTAGAGACTCTAACCTACCTAGCTCGGCATCACCCTTATGTTGCGAAGGTTTTGCTCGAACTTAGGCTGCCCCTGCATTCCCATCTCAAGTCTGAGAATGCTGATCAGGACGGGGGAAAGGCCGTGATGATTGTTGAGAACAGTACCTCTATGATAAGGGAGGAAGATTCGCCATCTGTTGCTCTGCTTTTAGGTCTCTTGAATCAACCTCTTTATCTGAGGAGTATAGCACACCTTGAACAGGTAAAGTTGGTTAAGTAGTATAGGAATTTATCTCTCGTTAGTTTTCTGGTGTTTATCTCTGAAACTGAGTTCTAAGTTTATATGTACTATATGCAGCTACTGAATTTACTGGATGTTATTCTGGACAATGCTGGAAGCAGATCTAGTACAAATAAGCCTGAACTATCTACTCCTGAGCAGCTTTCAGGCCCTGATGTTCCAGCAACAAGTACCTTGGTGAACTCTGATTTAGAGGCTGTTTCATCTGGGGGTGATTCAATACCCAAGGCTGATGAATCTACACAACCTACAACGTCTGGTTCTAAAGAGTCGTTTGACGCTTTAGCTGTGCTTCTTGGGCTTCCACCGACAGATCTTAGACTACTATGCTGTTTATTGGCCACAGAGGGGTATGCTTTTTTTTTTTTTCCTCCCCATGAGTCATGATGACTTTCAAATTTTTAATGTTTTCATGTCATAAATACTTGATTGTGACCCTTTTTAATGCGGAACTTGAGTCACATTTGTTTGTTGCACTTCTCTCCATCTTTCTCTGGAGGTGCATTTGAGGAATTTCTTTCTGATTCCATCAATGATGTCTTTGCTCAAATTTGGATGTGTATGTGTGTTTATAAATTACTCCGTTTTATTTTTAAGGCTGATGATTTTACGTTTTGTTTGATTAATGATTTAGTTTAATCATTTTTCTTGACCTCAAAGTTAATGTAAATTTTCGTCACTCAGATTGTCAGATAATGCATATACACTTGTCTCGGAAGTACTGAAGAAGATGGTGACCTTTGCACCTTCTCATTGTCATTTATTTATCACCGAGTTGGCTAATGCAGCACGTAACTTGAGTCAATCTGCTATGAGGGAATTGCATTCATTTGGGGATTCTGAAGGTGCACTCTTACATTCATCTTCTGCTGATGGCGCAGCAATATTGAGAGTGCTACAGGCTTTGAGCTCTCTAGTTTCTTCTTTAAATGAGAAAGAGGATCATGGAAACGAGCATAACATTGTTCGTACTCTAGTTCGCAATATTGTTTCTTCGTTGGAACCGTTGTGGCTGGAGCTCAGTTCTTGTATAACCAGAATAGAAGGCTATACCGATTCTACGTCTGAACTGCCTTCGTCATCACTGGTAGTCAAATCTAAGCCTTCCAGTGCAACTCCACTTCCGGCCGGTACTCAGAATGTACTCCCCTATATTGAGTCTTTCTTTGTGACATGTGAGAAAATACAACCTGCACAGCCTGGTACAAGTCAGGATTTCACTGTGTCTGCGGTACCAGAACTTGATGATGCCAGCACTTCAGCTAGCAAGCAGCTGTTGTCTAGTCATTCTTTCAAGGTGGAGGATAAGCATGTTGCTTTTGTAAAGTTTACTGAGAAGCATCGGAAATTGCTGAATGCTTTTATCCGTCAGAACCCTGGGCTGCTTGAGAAGTCCTTTTCACTGATACTAAAGGTTCCCCGTTTCATTGATTTTGACAACAAACGTGCACACTTCAGATCGAAGATTAAGCATCAGCATGATCATCATCATAGTCCTTTAAGGATCTCAGTGAGAAGAGCATATATTCTTGAAGATTCATACAACCAACTGCGGATGAGGTCAGCGCAAGAGTTAAAGGGGAGGTTAACCGTACAATTTCAGGGAGAAGAAGGAATTGATGCTGGAGGGCTAACTAGGGAGTGGTATCAGTCATTGTCTAGGGTTATTTTTGACAAAGGAGCACTATTGTTTACTACTGTGGGCAATGATTCAACTTTTCAACCAAATCCGAATTCCGTTTATCAAACTGAGCATTTGTCATACTTCAAGTTTGTTGGGCGAGTGGTGAGAGTTTACTCTATTTTTATTGAATTAGTGATTTTTTTTGGAAAATGACTTCTAATCTATATGAGAATTTTCAGGTTGGAAAAGCTTTATTTGACGGACAGCTCTTGGATGTTCATTTCACTCGCTCGTTCTACAAGCATATCCTAGGTGTGAAAGTTACCTATCATGATATAGAAGCCATCGATCCAGATTACTACAAGAATATTAAGTGGATGCTTGAGGTATGGTCACCTGATTGTTAGGTCCTTTATTTCATTCTCAAATTGAACACCTTTCCTTTTTATTCTCCCCCTCTTATCAAACCCGGGGATTTGGGTTTTTGAGCATTCGGTTTTTCTTTGTTTTTTATATGTGAGCTATCCTTATTGGTTATTACTTTGGTGTATCTGCAGAATGATATAAGCGATGTTCTAGATCTTACTTTCAGCGTTGATGCTGATGAGGAGAAGCTGATACTGTACGAAAAAACGCAGGTAAAATTTTCTCTCTACCTGCATGTTTAATTTTAAGTCCCAATTAAATATATCCAGAAGAGGGATTCTGGAATACTAATTTTTGGCTTGAATTACAGGTGACTGATTATGAGCTAATTCCTGGTGGCCGTAACATTAAAGTTACCGAAGAGAACAAGCATCAATATGTCGATTTGATTGCCGAACATAGATTGACAACTGCAATCCGCCCTCAAATTAATGCTTTTTTGGAAGGATTTGGTGACATGATTTCCCGTGAACTCATATCTATATTTAATGACAAAGAGCTTGAGTTATTAATAAGTGGGCTTCCAGATATTGATTGTGAGTATTTACATCTTTGTTTTTCAGACTTTATTCACAGTTGTAAGTTGTAATTTCCTTGGTGTCTGATTAGTGTTGTTTTCATTTGCTTTGTAGTGGACGATATGAAGGCAAATACAGAATACTCAGGATACAGTCCAGCATCTCCTGTTATCCAATGGTTTTGGGATGTGGTTCAGGCATTTAGCAAGGAAGACAAAGCACGCCTTCTACAGTTTGTCACTGGGACGTCAAAGGTATCATTTTTAGAAGTTTGCATGTTTTCTGTTTATGTTAATGTTGTATATTTTCAATTGTATTTTGTTTATGGTGCATTTTAACGAGTTTCTTCCAAAATGAAACCTAGGTTCCACTCGAAGGTTTTAGTGCTCTCCAAGGCATTTCAGGCTCACAGAAATTTCAAATACATAAAGCGTATGGTAGTGCTGATCATCTGCCGTCAGCACATACATGGTAATTCGTCTTTTTAACTTGTTTTTCACTTTTTCACACACCTAATATTGTAAGATGAACTAGCCTGACCTGAATGTTGATTTATCATATCAGCTTCAACCAGTTGGATCTCCCAGAGTATCCGTCCAAAGAACATCTGCAGGAGAGGCTGCTACTTGCGATTCATGAAGCAAATGAGGGATTTGGTTTCGGTTAAGGATTCAAGATGCGCAAAGTGTTTTAGATACAGATAGGCCATTGGGCGGGTAGGAAAGGGATGGAGGAATCGCAATCAGGTGGATTTTCATGAGTTGGTAAAGGTTAATGGTACTGTACTGTACAGTTTTGATAATTTGTTTTGATAATCGAGTCTGCCAGTTTTTGATATTGTCCATATGGTTTCCTGGGAGCGCCATTGCGCCTTAAATTCTCCTTTTGTTATTCTTAGCTCCTATAAATCTTTCAAAAGGCTATCGACTTGTGTTGTGTGCACAGTTAATTTTTGAGTTTGAGGGATGTGATACGAAGACAAATGTAGGGTGCATAGTGGCACAAGCAGCCATTATAGCTGGGGATTGTATAGCAATTCACTATTCTAAAATGGGTAGGATAGGTTTGGCATGGTGGATTAGTTTTCAAATGATCGTGTTGAGGGGATCCCAGGTGCCGCTCTCAGTGAAAGTTGTCCTTCCTCGTTTCCTCACAGGCCGAGTCTACTATGTTAATTTTTTGACAGGCCGAGTCTACTGTTATTAATGAGTTGAAATTGTTGCACCAACTCAATCACCTTATAACTACATTATCCCTCAACACTACATACAACACTTGTTGAATACTCCGTATTGGAATTAGTTATTCCAAACAAACATGACGGTACGGTAAGGATGCTGCTGAGTTATGACTTATGAGCCTTCATTAGATTCGCATTCTATGATCACAAATTCGTTCCCTGGTTACATTAACATCATGATAAGAAATTTTGGGGTGTCTAAGAATCGTCCTCGACTGGGCCGCCGTGTTATTGCAATGCTTTACAATTTTTAATAACTATTACGAAATTTGGTCGGTAAAGGATATAACTAGTTCATCTTAGTTTTTCGCGAGCATGTTGGACTCAGTTGGCCAATACACGTTATACATTGCTTGTCTTGGATATATTCTTATTTTTAATTTACCCTATACGTCGGAATATTTCATATTGGTTGCCTCATACTCCAGCGATACGATACGATATGTCTCCGTCGAGATTTTAAACCATAATCAATGTACGCCGTCGCTTATAATTCAACTTTTTTTAAACCATAATCAATGTACGCCGTCGCTTATAATTCAACTTTTTAGAGTAAGGGTTCTCTTAACACCTAATCATTACAATGCTGCATGAGTTCACATTCTGACCAACCTTTTGATTCTAAACAATGACAATAATTTTAAGATAAAACTACTCAAAATTTCGACTGATTCCAACCATATACCTCATAAATCCGTCCAAACATGGATTACTGTGTTTAAATTAATCTTCCACGACTACACCAGGACGATTGCGTTAGTACACTATTTTTCCTCTACTGATCTAGTATCGGAGGTGTAGGGTCGTGCTCTTAAATAGCATCTCCAAATTCTAATAGTGTCAGACAATCCCCTCCGGAAAAGAACTGGCCCATGGCTCATGCCACACTTGTTAATAAGTACTATGTTTCAGGTGGCCACGCCATTCTTGCTGGCAAACTTACCGTTCAGGTAGCTTGCACGCATAGAACACGGCACAAATTTAGAGGGGTAATTACAAAGATTCAGATCAGGGTGTTAGCTATACATTTACTAATTTGGTTTACTTGAATCAATGCAAAGTAAGCTACACGCATATATTTCCTGCATTGGAATTTTATATCTCAACAAGGCAAAATTCTGGGTTACATAGTGGTCCGACCCTCCCTTCACATTCAGTTACGAAGCTGCATGTACCTGATTCGCTGGGGTACATGATCTCTGTATTGTGAGTTGTGACACAAGATATCAGGAACTCCAAACATTAATGTTACAGATTCTTAATTCCATAAACTTTTGTCATAATAGGGCAAGGGCACCCAGCATAACCCAGAAGAATCTGGAATAATAAAGCGTGTTATCTGTACAATCGCCTAGGTATGTAAACCACTATGCCTCTCTCTGATCACACCAGCAGCATTAATACTTCAACCCACTCATGGAAACTAGTGTTGCGCTATTAATTTTGAATTTTCACCTTCTCCTAAATTGACAGACTTTGGTTCTGCGATTAAATCAGGTGCTCTATACGAGGAAGCACCAACCTACAGCAAAGAAAATTAACCAAATTATGGCAATTTGTTATGGTTACGAGTTGAGAGACCAAACTAAAATGAAGGTCGTAGAACAGAAGGAACAATACCAGTTCACTTGACAACTGAGAGAGATCATGTTTTTTAGAAAGATCCCTCAAAACACCCTGCACAGAATCAAATTCAGTCACTAAACAAGATAGGAAAATAGAAACCATGTGTCTAAAGACAAGATATAATTATGAATGCTCAGCATCTAGTCAAACAACCACTTATCAGAAATTTCTTTTCTGCGAGGATATTGTAGTTTATACAGCCGCATATGGAATTGCATAATATCCTCAACACTAAACATAAAATATCTAGAGCCTTTGCTCCTCACCAATAAAATCTTAATAAAGCTTAAGGTATCTCTGCTAACTTACAGGGGTGTGTGAAATCGCATTATGTTTTCTGATCCAAAAATCCCATTGTGTAAACAGAAATATATCCCAAGTAAAAATTAATTGACAAAATAACATGGAATATGAAAGTTGCCCTGATAAGAGAGCTGCACCGAAATACGGAGTAGCTCATTTCTCAGCATCTAGGGACCACTTTACAGAGAAAAAAAAAAGTGGGCTGAATAGCTCAGATCTCAACTTCTCTAGTGTCTTCCAATTCGTATAGCTAGCATGAGGAAATGAAGCAAGTAATGCACAAGAACATAGATGACCTTTCAAATTAGTAAGATGATGACCAACCACGACTACATAAAATATCAAGACCACATTGACAACAAAATAATTTTGAATGAATTTGAGAAGGCTATAATCCTCTTTTCTCCCCATTACTTAATGAAATTGCTTAAGATCCCAACCATTGATAAGTAATGGAGGGGCCCTGACTCGATTTGACCAAGTACGCGTCCATCAATGAAATTTATGGTTCGAACGTGTAAGTGCATAGCTCATTAAAGATTCACCACAAGCTCACCTTGTTTGCCCAGAAAAGCCCACAGGCATTGCATAGAGTCCTAGGCCCATGTGGTCCACGCCGCATCATAGGGGTCAATTTTGAGCTGATACTGCAATGAGTACATCTGGAGAACACGGAAGCAAATGTATGCATCTGTAAATATAGATAGGTGCACATATTGAACAGCACAGCCAGTACTGTGCTTATGCGACAGCATAAACAAAACTAAAGAGACCAAATGCCATTAAAATGAGCAACTATGTGACTTTTGCTACCATTAATCAATATATGTATATACATCAGCAATATAAAGAAATGGGGCCTGAGGCATACGATGTTTCTAACTGCGACTCATCGACGCCTGAATCTTGACCATTACACCCAGCAGATTCATCTGATTTCCTTGACGTAAATTGTCCCTTTTTCCGCTGCATCCTGTAAGTAGGTAAAACAGTATCATAGATAATAAACAAAGTACTAACTACTAACTATACAGCCATCAAATAGACTGGGGGGGGGGGGTTCAAAATATGGGTTTTACAGATACTGTATCCTTCCTGTTTACTTGTTGCGGTATAAAGAGAGATATCAAAAGCTAATGCTCGATGATTATTTGTTAAGTAAAAAATTGAAGCAAGACCTACATAGAAGCGGCACTAAGTATAGACATAAACGATTATATTAAGCACATTAAATAGCAACAGGTCAAATCTGATAAAAGCCGATTACTTTGCCGAGCATTTATAGAAATTTAGCCTATAGTCAACCATATCAAAGAAGTAAAACTCAGAAACACTCATAATACCTAAGTGCTACTTCTTGTCGGACATCATATCTAATTTTTTTCTCAAAGCAGCGTTCTTTCCTCTTCTGGCGGAATCTATTTAAGGAAGCCTCTCGCTGAGGCTGACTACAGCGTTTAGCATATTCCATAATACCCTGCAGGAAACAAGGCAGGCATTATGCAAGAGCTTAAGGGAATATAATCTATATCCAACAAATTAAGATACTCCGATTGAAGAAGAGTAAGAAGCAAAAAAACCCGCTGATTCAAATGGGGTAGTTGTTGCGGAGTGTGTGGAGCTGGAGGAAAGGTGGTGCCGGGAGACTGTGTGTTGCCACCCAGAAGCAATAGTACTGCTTGAACCTACACCAATTAAGCTAAACACGTCATCTCATCTATCATAATGCAACCCCTTTCGAAATTCTTACAGACTCCCAAACTAACAAGAGTCCTCTACTAACTTGCTGCCGTCAATCCAGACATACAATACTCAAAAAACATTCTACATTAAGACTGTCTTTTTATCTTACATCTTAAAAGTAACTTCATTCATAAGTTCGTAAGTAACTAAATTACTCCCTCAGTCCCAATTTGTTTTTATTTTTTATTTTTTTGGTACAATAGAGCGGCAAAGCCCCGAAATTAACTAGCAACAATACGAGAAATAGAGACATCTAATACATCTCCACGAAGGATAGTACGTAAATCAGGAGGGGGAGCAGACATAATAAAAGTGGATAGAGTTGAAGTAACTCCTTGGTTGGCAAGCCAGTCAGCTGCGCGATTAGCCCCTACGTCCCAATTTGTTTACCTTTGATTAAAATACCGCTCACAACTAAAAACCTTAAACAAGTGATTGTAACAGAGGGAATATTTAAGTTACCTTTCAAGTATAACATACAAAATAGAAGTAGTAATTCCGCAATAAAAACCCTCCATTAAGTCCAATCACTACCCTTTAACGGTCTCGTATTCGATTAAATGCAAGAAATTGAACCGAACAACGGGAGCAGTTACTTTTAATGATCTCATACAAAAACACGGTCTTACAATAAAATTAACAATACTAAAAAAAAGAGAGAAAAATCAACAACCTTATCCGGCGTAACGGAATCGAACACAAAAACCTGCCCTTGAAACGACAGAGTAAGCTGATTATCATCGGCTGCGAATCGAGTAACACCATAATCAACTCCGACGCCGTACCCAGAATCAGCTTCAATAGTTATACCATCATCGAAACAACTTTGATGATGATGATGCGATGATTCAAATTGTTCTTCAACCTCGTTGTTTTCATCCCTAAATGTGTCGTCGTCTTGTTGATTTGTTTTTGGGGATTGAGCGATGCTCAATTGATTCTGCTGCTGCTGTTGTTGTTGATGATGATGCGTTTCTTGACTGTACATTGCGATCAATTTTGATTGAAGTTTGTGATTTTTGCCTAAATTGGGAATTGGATAAACCCTAACCCTAGATTTTGGGGGAAATTATTGTGGAAGGAAATTAGGAAGGGGAAGCCGGGAAGCGAGGGTGAGTGTGACCGTGTGTGACCCCGTGGTACCGGAAGAGGTGGGTTTTCACTTTTCAATATTATTTACTTTTCTATCATTATTAATACTCCTCTTAACTACACTAGTAGACCTAGTAAAATGGATCCGATCCGACACGACAATCATACTCAAGATCAAGAAATGATTCGAATATAGAATTGACTTGATCCAGTATAATCCGATCCAAATTTTTATGGTTACAAATTGATTATTATTCACAAATAACTTGATAATAGTTTACTGGAAAATGACTCGAACCCGAAAAGACAGGGCCTGACCCAAAGTCAACAGAACCGAAATTAACTCAGCCCGATTGACCCGTTTGTCAAGTCTACTTTTAACTGTGAGAGTATGAGTTAATATAAAATCGTCTTTAATATAATTACATTTAATTATTATAATTTAACTAAAAGGTCGTAAGTCCTATAACTCTACTGAAGTTTTTATTATAAACAAAAAATACTATGGAATATGTCATAAAACAAATATGTAATAGTTTGGATATGTGAAGTTTGTGTATGACCTCCCTTCTATTAATGTTTTTTTGCATTGTGTTTTATGAGAGGATAGCTGAATTTAATGTAATTATTATGAAAAGATTAATTTAAATGATTGTACATCTTGTGTATCTTAACGATGTGAACGTTGATTAAAATCCATAAGATGAACATAAAGTATCATCTTCAAAATAAAGATAATGATTTGTCACACAAATTAGGGTTTCTTAATCAAAGTCAAATTTTCACAAAATTGAAAACTTTTAAGAACGTGTGTAGAAAATTAAAAACATTAATCTTTCATGATGAACACATAAACTAAGATAATAGACATTAAACATTTAAACATAAATGAGAACTTCTCATTTACATCCATTTAATTTTCCTCATTTAGCCTAATTCCTCTAATCAAAGTGATAAATACCCCATAAACTCTCTCTCTATATAGTAAATCTATATAACGACCGAAAGTTGTATTACGTTTGTTTTAATTCGTTCGATTTGAGTTGACAAATTAGTTATTTTAAATTCAGATCCTTTAACTAATTCTAAATAAATTTGTCTTCGACCACCTTTTTACACCTCTGTCCATCGTCTTCATTGTTCACACCTCAATCATCTCACTAAAAAGTGTGGGGATATAAATGTTGATGAAGAGTGTCGATAATAGACTATAAATGTGGTCTTGAAGGTGTTTGAAGAAGAGTTGGCACGAGGGTGTGACTGATTGTGTTTTTTGAGCACGCAAACAAGAAAAATCATGTTGCCATGACGGAGTACTGATATTGAAATGCTTGCGGTAGTTTTCCAGAGTGAAGACAAAGAAACGTGGGACTATTCTCCCTAGTAAAGCGAAAGCTCTTTTTCTACCTTTCAAGCAAGAGCGATTGTTAAATATGCATGTTAGTTATTCGAAAATCCAAACCGTGTGATGTTAAAAATTTGCAGAAAAATGATATGTTTTGTGTCAAATAAGCTTCGAAGGTTTTAGCGGGTGGAGAAAGTGAAGCTATGGGCCATTGGAATATGGCGCGAGAGAAGTAGATATAAATCGAATATAAAAAGCATAAGTGTTGCCACAAGTGTATGTGATTGATGCGTCTGGCACTCTGGCCTATAGGCTACAACAAGAATCTCCCTCTTCCTAGGGTTTAAGGATAGGTAAACGGGGTGTGGTTGAGATTATGTAATACCCCCATTTATTAAGGAGCCTTTAGCAAGACATTCCCTAATAAATAGGGCTGTTACCATCTCGGTTTTTCGAGGTAGTGAATAACAAAGTAAAACAAA
>JAOWBH010000042.1:1031135-1041672 GCA_028566215.1 Silene coronaria
GCTTTATTAATTGTTGTTTTCTTCTTCTTTGTAATTATCTTGTTATCATCGATTGTTTTCTTTTTGTGAAACAGAGAAAGTGGGATAGTCGTCAAGAATTTAGACATTTCATGTGGTGAAGTTTCTATAAATCTGAACGAGGAGCTGCTGCAGAAACGCAAAACTTCATCAACTGTCATTTCTGAACCTGATTGTGAGTCAACTGCTGATGTTGGGGTAGTGAAAACCCCTCCTAAGAAACAAACTCTTTCTTCCATGACCAAGCTCTCAACTATATTACCGGAAAAGGTTAAGTCCTTTCTCATAAAGTTTACAAACACATTAGGATGCCGCTGTCTCATATTTGTTAGGTTTTTTGAAACTGCTATCCAGTACTCAGCTGACTGCCCTTTCTTGTGGTTTAGAATTCTCAGTCTGTCTTATCAAGGACTAGTCCTTTGTATCGACTACGTGCTTGAAATTGTTTCTTGGTGTCTTTCTGTAAACGGGCTTCACTCTTGGTGTCCTTCAATCAATACCATCTCTCACTTGAAAAATCGTGATATTGCTTGCATTTCTGTTGATTGCAGTAAAAGTGGTTCATTCTCAACATCATTTGACCTTTCATCGTCTTGCAGATGAAATAATTTGTTTTCATTTGAGAGCATAACATTCAGCTCTCCTTTTTGTATATGAGCATAAGTTCCTCACAATCCTCAGTGTATTTCTCTATGGGTGCTAGTAGACCCGTCAAACGGGTTGGGCGGGTCGGGTCGGGTCAGAATATGGGTCGGGTCAAATACGGGTCGGGCCAAATACATGTCATACGGGTCACGAGTCGGGTTAGGCCGTTAGGGTCAGTATACGGGTCAAACAATAGCTTATAATGCCTTTTTTTTTACTATTTTTTAAATCAAAAAAATATTTTTTTGAAAACTAAAACATGTTTAAAATTAATATTTTAATCACATTTAGTGTTTACATTAATTATATTGACATAATTATAAAACTAAAGTTATTTTAATAATTATTTTATTATTTAATATTTTAAAAATGATAAAAAATGATTTTATAAGTACTAAAAATAATATTTTTTTAACCATTATTTCAAATATATATGAATATTAATATTTTAATAAAATTCTTGATTAATCTTTTACCCAACGAGTCGACCCGTTCGAGTCGGGTCTTGACCCTAATATAACGGGTCATTTCGAGTTCGGGTCAAACGGGTGACGGGTCGAAAATTTTGGGTCTTGACCCTGAAAAAACGGGTCGGGCGGGTTGGGTTTTCGGGTCGGGTCAAGATTTGACAGCTCTAGGTGCTAGTGTTCCAGTCCTTTGGTGTTCTTTCGTCATTTTTTTTAATAAAAAAATCGCTTATCTTTGCATGCTATTGTCTGACTCGCAATCTCACATGCCGAAGGGCTGTTTAATATCTTAGTGAATCTTATGGATTCTTGTACAATATTTACTCACGTGGTTTATCTTATTTATTTATTTTTTATCTTCTTATAAGGTTTGCTTATTACTAATGCTACCCCCACCCATCCATTTCTTTCAACACTAGTGAGTTTGAACTAGAAAACATGAGAATCCTATGCTACATTTTCAGGCTGCCTTCAGTCTGCCTAAACTGAGTGTTACATTTGAGCATCAAGGACAAGCTCTTTCAGTGGAGAATCATATCAAGGGTATACAACTGAAAAGCATAAAGTCTCAGTCAAGTGAAGATGTGGGGGAGAGTACCCGTCTTGATATCCAACTGGATTTCAGTGAAATTCATGTATGGTTTGCGCGTGTATTAAACTGTGTTTGTGTTAATTCCTGATAGTTTTATTTTCTATCTGCTTATGAACTCATCTTTCTCCTGAATACTTAATCAGCTTCTGAGAGATAGTGACACTTCTATATTGGAGATACTACGGGTCAGTGTCGGCTCCTCTGTGTATATCCCCTTACAGGTAATTTTAGGTTCATCTGTGGATTTTCCTTTCTCTTATTTCTGTCTCTACTCTCTCGCTCTCATTCAGCTTTATGATTTCTGCCATGTCTTGGTTTTTTGAGTTGTGGTATAATGTTACAGACTTTTGGTGCTTGTTGTTTTTGTTGTTTTTTGTCTGTGGTGCTCTTCTCCTCCTCATCCTCTATAGTAGTAAGGTACAGTATTGAATTTCAATGTAATGCAACTGGTTGTCATTCACGTTCAAAGGGATTTGAATTTTGGGTAGCATATTATATATTGGTTTTATATCGTATTTCTGTTGTTTACTGCTATAATTTCTATGGTGACAGAGAGCTTGATATTCCTATTTTCATTTATGTTGTGTGCGTTCTTAAGGAATGTGAGTCGTTAACTTGTATTTTTCTATCTTTCCAGCCAACATCACCTGTCAGAGCTGAGTTTGACGTAAAGCTCGGGGGTACTCAGTGTAATTTGATATTGAGTCGATTGGAACCATGGTTGCGCCTACACTTCGCCAAAAAGAAAAAGGTGGTGATAAAAGAGGAGGTTACCACATCACTTGATAAACCAAAGTCAACTGCATTGAAGGCTATCATGTTTACTTGTACAGTCTCTGCCCCTGAAATGACTATTATCCTCTACAACATGAATGGTTTGCCTCTGTATCATGTAAGTAAAGTTACGCTGTCATTTTTTTTTACATTGGCGTGGCTTCTTAATCTTCAACGTTGTGGGATTCTGATTGAGTTTCAGTTTATCACTAGCTCTATATTGGTAACAAGTAACATTCTTTTTATAAACCGTGAGTAGCCGATGACTGTTATCCTCAGCTAGACACGTTTCTCGTTCTGTCCATTTAGACTGAACAACTGCGGAAGCCGCGCAATGCTTTCTGGGCTTGATCAATATTTTAGAACTCCTTGTTGCCAATAGGCATTGGCATAAAGCTCCTTACTTAAGTTGTGCCATAAGTAAGGCCAGACTGGTTCAAGTGCTAACAGTAGATGTTGTTCCTATAAGATTTTCGTTTTCTATTTTCTGCATGGCCTCCCCATTGCTTAATTCTGTAATGTTAATCTCTGGATCATCTCCTTGTTCTTCGTTGGAGCTTTCATTCCTAGGCTTGTATTTTATTTTATTTCCAGTTAAACAACCCCCTTTTCCTAACACAATTGACATATTTTAATTTCTTTGTTTTGCCAGGGTTGCTCACAATCTTCTCATGTGTTCGCAAATAATATATCAAGCAAAGGAACTGCAGTTCATGCAGAATTTGGTGAATTGAATTTGCATCTGGCTGATGAATATCAAGAATGCCTGAAAGAATCTCTATTTGGTGTTGAAACTAACTCTGGATGCTTATTACACATAGCAAAGGTTGGCCTGGACTGGGGTAAAAAAGATGCCGATATGCTTCCAGAAGATGGTGCAAAATCAACAGTGGCTCTTACTGTTGATGTCACGGGCATGGGTATATATTTCACCATGAGGCGTGTGGAATCACTTGTAACTACAGCGTTATCCTTGGTTGCTCTTTTAAAAAAAATAAAGGGTTCTGGAAAGAAAAATCCTGTGCGGGCAGGACAACCATCGAAATCATCAGGAAAAGGCACCCGCCTTTTCAAACTGAATCTTGAACGATGCTCTGTGAATTTTTGCGCGGATGTTGGCTTGGAGAACACAGCGATTGAAGACCCCAAGCGTGTAAATTATGGATCACAAGGAGGTCGTTTTGTAGTGACACAGTGTACAGATGGCACTGCTAGAACTGCAAGAGTTTATTCCACAGCTTCTCATGACTGCAAAAAGTTAAAGTACTCTGTGTCACTTGAGATTTTACATCTTAGTGTGTGTTTGAACAAGGATAAACATTCTACCCAGATGGAACTTGAAAGAGCTAGGTCTATCTACCAAGAGCACCCAGATGATCATGTACTCGGAACAAAAGTACTTCTGTTGGATATGCAAAATGCAAAATTTGTACGCCGTTCTGGGGGTCTTAAAGATATAGCTGTCTGTTCTCTTTTTAGCGCCACTGACATTGCTGTTAGGTGGGAGCCGGATGTACAGATATCACTTTTTGAGCTTATGTTGCACATAAAATTACTGGTACACAACCAAAAGCTTAAAGAAGTTAATGGTGATTTGGCAGAAGGAACCACTGTTATGCCACAACCTGAACAAGGCATTGAAGTTGTTGCAGAATCTATACATGCAGAGAAGAGCAAGAAAAAAGAATCATTATTTGCCGTCGATGTTGAAATGCTCAGTATATCGGCAGAAGTTGGTGATGGTGTTGAAGCAACTGTAAAAGTTCAGTCAATATTTTCTGAGAATGCCCGCATTGGGGTGCTTCTTGAGGGGCTAATGTTCTGTTTTAATGACTGTAGAATATTTAAAAGTAGTAGGATGCAGATCTCTCGAATTCCTAGGACTTCAAATGGCCCTGATGCTAGCCTGACTACCACGTGGGACTGGGTAATCCAAGGACTTGATGTTCATATTTGTATGCCATATCGGCTGGAATTGCGTGCCATTGATGATTCTGTTGAGGATATGTTGAGGGCATTGAAGCTTATTATGGCTGCGAAAAGAAAACTCATATTTCCTGTTAGAAAAGAGAGCTCAGCACCTAAAAAATCTAGCTCTTCAAAATTAGGCAATGTCAAGTTTTGCATTCGTAAGCTGACTGCTGATATTGAAGAGGAGCCGATGCAAGGCTGGCTTGATGAGCATTACAGACTCCTAAAGAATGAGGCCCGTGAGTTAGCTATTAGACTAAATTTTCTTGATGAATTTGTCACTAAAGGTGAGCAACCCACAACTGCTGCTGATACTTGTGACGCTACCTCAGTCAAAAAGGTCCATTACAATGGAGTTGACTTAGATTTGCAAGATTCTAGCGCCATCCAGAAATTGCAGGAAGACATCTATAAGCAGTCATTCCAATCTTATTACACAGCATGCCAGAAACTTGTTTCTTCTGAAGGGTCTGGTGCCTGTAGGAGTGGGTTCCAGGCAGGTTTCAAGCCTAGCAAGGCTAGAACTTCTCTTCTTTCAATTACAGCCACAGACTTGGACCTTACTTTGATAAAAATTGAAGGTAGTGAAGCTGGGATGATAGAAGTTGTAAGGAGACTTGATCCTGTTGCAGTAGAGAATGATATACCCTTTTCCAGACTGTATGGAAGCAATATTATTTTAAGGGCTGGCACACTTGCTGTTCAGATAAGGGATTATACGGATCCTATCTTTTCAGCCACATCTGGTAAATGTGAAGGCTGCCTGGTGCTTGCGCAGCAGGTAAAAATCGATTGTCTTCCTGTAATTTGCTGTCATATGTTTTATCTTTCCTATCTAATATGTTGAGTCTTCATGGTATTTTCTAACTTATTTGTCAGTCAAGCTTGTATCAAATCCAAGTCATAAGCTATCTTTTAAGTCACCTTTACCACAAATATGTCAAGGACAGTGTTGGTCTTTCGGCATATAATCTCATTTCAAATAGTGTTAGTTTAGCAATTGATAAATGAGAGTATGAGACTATGAGAGAAAAGAAGCTTGTCTAACCCACTTTTTCCTTAGTCCCATTCGACACTTTTCACGAGATTTAATCTCCCTCTGATCTCAGAGAACAAACATAAGACGTGGACTAATAAAGCTAAAGGAAATGCAACAAAAGCTTTCTTCATGCCTAAAGTATCTCCTCTATTTATAGCATGAATGCAATGTGAAGGAGTTTTTTTATTTTATTTTTATTTTTTATTCCAGCCACAGGTGAACGAAAAAGTGTAAAGAACAGTACTCTACTATTCAATATTGTTGCTCATTTTGAGCGCCTTGTTAAGCCCCAAAAAAGCTTTCAAGTCAGCATTATTTATTATTTATGGTCAAGCCAAAGTATTTGTGTTCAAGTAGAATTACGGTATTTGTGGTTCAAGTAGAATTACGGTCAAGCCAAAGTAGTTGTTTACGTTAAGGGACTGTGACGATCACATCATCCTCATAAACAATGTTACCCGGAATTGGGTACGTCTTACTTGTGTTGTATATAGCGACATATATCATATCAAGTGTTGGACTCACCGTGACTCAATAGTCTCAGTTTATAGGCACAACCCACTAGGGATCCATTCAAAACTGAGAATGTAGACACTTACGAGGTTTCCAATGTGAAATAGAGATGTTTAAAATGTAAGAGTAACCCGTCAAGACATATGAATTGCTTCATGCACCATCTCTTCTTATACTTGTATTGTACGAACCTCTATTTTCTTATCTTCCTAGGAAAAGTGTTGGATTAGTAAGGATCATAAAATGTATTCCGTGCACATATGCTTGAGTGTCATACCTCATACAAGTGTGGCACCAATGGGAGTCAAAGTAACTTAGCTCCTAAAAGGAATATTTGGTTAGTTTGCCAAACAACTGACTGCCGCCAAAGAGGTTGAACTGTACTTTAGTGCCCTAGAATGTTGTAATGGAAGTACCCTAACTTTTTCATAGGTTTTAAACACTTGGAATTTTTATTTTTTTCCCTGTGGGTTTCCTTTCTTTTGTTCACAAAAATCTAGTATAAATTGGTTACTGCATATGTGACAGTGCGCTTGATAATTGCAGGCAACTCCTTTCCAGCCTCAGATGCGCCAAGACGTGTATGTTGGGAAATGGAGAAAAGTTGACCTCCTCCGCTCGGCAAGTGGAACTACCCCACCCATGAAAACATATCTAGATCTTCCTATCCATTTCCAAAGAGGAGAGGTTTCATTTGGTGTAGGTTATGAGCCTGTCTTTACTGATATAAGCTATGCGTTCACAGTGGCTCTTCGAAGGGCTAATCTGAGCATCAGGAATCCTGATCCTCCTCCTGCACCGCCCAAAAAGGAAAAAAGCTTACCGTGGTGGGATGAAGTAAGAAACTACGTGCATGGACATGTTTCTCTATTCTTTTCTGAAAATTGTTGGAGTGTCCTTGCAACTACTGATCCTTATGAGAAGCTAGATAAGCTACAGATTCTGACTGGTTACATGGAGATCCATCAGTCAGATGGTCATATATATGCATCTACTAAGGACTTTAAAGTTTTGACTAGTAGCTTGGAGAATTTGGCTAAAAGTCGTGGCGTAAAACTTCCGGCTGGTATTTCTGTTCCTGTTGTTGAAGCTCCATCCTTCACTGTGGAAGTTAATATGGAGTGGGAATGTGACTCCGGAACACCATTAAATCATTACCTTTTTGCACTTCCTAATGAAGGGTTTCCCCGTGAGAAAATATACGATCCCTTCAGATCAACCTCTCTTTCCCTGCGCTTTAATTTTTTGCTTAGGCCACTTCCATCTGAGAAACCATCACAGTCCTCTGGTGGCGAGGATGGTACAACATTTGGCGGTGTTGTCAGTACCTCAACTTATGATGTAGAGGGTGGTCATCCTATCATAAAAATTGGTGCTCATGATTTGGCGTGGATCGTAAAGTTTTGGAATTTGAATTACCTTCCCCCTAACAAAATACGTACCTATTCTAGGTGGCCTCGTTATGGAGTGCCAAGAATTCCAAGGTCAGGCAATTTGTCACTTGACAGGGTGATGACGGAGTTTATGCTTCGAATTGATTCTACACCAACTTGTATAAAGCACCTACCACTGGATAATGATGATCCCGCCAAAGGGCTTACTTTTAAGATGTCGAAGTTGAAATTTGAAATGTGCAATGGTCGAGGAAGACAAAAGTATACTTTTGATAGCAAGCGTGAGCCTCTTGATCTTGTTTATCAAGGACTTGATTTGCATGTACCCAAAGTATATTTAGATCGAGAGGATTGCACAAGTATTTCCACAGTAGTTCGGATGACTAGGAAAGGCTCACAGTCTGCTTCTACAGATAAAGGTGTCCAGGAGAAAAACAATTTAATAGGTTCTGGCATTGAGAGGTCCCGTGATGATGGTTTTCTTCTGTCATGTGATTATTTCACCATTAGAAAACAATCTCCAAAGGCAGATCCTGCGAGGTTGCTGGCGTGGCAAGAGGCTGGAAGGAAAAATCTTGAGATGACATATGTGAGATCTGAGTTTGAAAATGGTAGTGACAGTGATGAACATGCTCGGTCTGATCCTAGTGATGATGATGGGTATAATGTGGTCATAGCTGACAATTGCCAGTGTGTCTTTGTCTATGGTCTTAAGCTTCTCTGGACTATTGAGAATCGAGATGCTGTTTGGTCTTGGGTTGGCGGATTATCTAAAGCATTTGCTCCATCTAAGCCTTCTCCATCTCGACAATATGCTCAGAAGAAGCTGCTTGAGGAGACCCAAAGTTCTTCCGAGGCAGATAAGCCACATGATAATGCTCCGAGTCTTGTCTCCGTAACTGGTGATGGAAATTCCTCCTCTCCGAAGCAGGCTGAAATTTCGGGATCAAATTCATCTCCATCACATTCAGCTAAAACAGAGAGTGTCTCTGCTATCTCCATTGGTATGATTGATTGTAAATGTAGCTAGTTAAACTTTGTGCTTTTCAATCAATATGATTTTTGTATGTTGTCTGTAATTTATTCTATCTTGAATAGGCCTTAGGGAAAATGCTTCCTTTAACATATGTTCTATCTTCAATAGTCGAAAAATGGTAAACTATAAATAGCACATAGCTCTCTCATGATTCTTTCTTATAATTTTGATGGATATTTATTCACATACCTTATAACAAAGGCTCATTTCTTATTTCAACAGCAAACAGCTTAAATATGAACGATCAGGAGGAAGGGACTTGTCATTTCATGGTCAATGTTATTGAACCACAATTCAATCTTCATTCAGAAGAAGCCAATGTAAGTTCTCCATTAAAAGTCACAGAGCTTTGTCCGAACCTCTTCTGTCAAGATATCACTGTGATAGGATCAAAGAGATTCGTTGTTCAACTCCTTTTCTGTCAAGATATCTAGTGAACTGTGATTTCTTGCTGACAAAAATGAATCTTTTGAGTGATCATAATGTAGGATTGAACATTAATTAATGCACTATTTATTTATTATATTCTCTGTACTCTGTTGCTGCTTTTCTAAATTCATTTCATGCACAAAAAGGAAGTAAATGAGGTATTCGAACAACCTATCCATTTTCATAACATTACAAGGGTGTTTCAGTAAACGAGGCTTGGTTCTAACCATGTCTTTGAAGCTGGATATCTGGCTTAAGGTACAATGGACTTGGGTCTCCGTTTTTTTTTGTTGAAATTTGCACTTATGCTCTGCAGGGTAGATTTCTGCTTGCTGCTGTGAGCGGCCGAGTCTTGGCAAGGTCATTCCATTCCGTCCTTCAAGTGGGTGAGGTGATTGAGAAAGCGCTTGGTTCCGAAAATGTAAAAGCTCCCGAGTCTGCACCTGAAATGACCTGGAAACGAATGGAGTTCTCTGCAATGTTAGAGCATGTTCAGGCTCATGTTGCTCCAACTGATGTTGATCCAGGTGCTGGGCTACAATGGCTTCCAAAGATTCGCAAAAACTCGCCTAAAGTGAAGCGTACTGGAGCTTTGCTTGAAAGAGTTTTTATGCCCTGTGACATGTATTTCCGTTATACGAGGCATAAAGGCGGGACTCCAGATCTGAAGGTATGGTGTTCTTGGTTCAATCCGATTCCTAGTTTTAAGTCATGAGATGCACTTTGGCAAGGAGGGACCAAGGCGACAAAGGGGTAGGTGAAAGGTGAAGGCGCGTGACTTATATATACGAGACACACTTTGTACAAGCAAATTTGTGTTTTTTAGACGGCCCTTTTTGGATTATTGTAAACATGTAAATGAGTAACGTTAGGGATGATGTGTCAAACAAAATGGCATAATAAATGAGCCGGTATAAAAAAAATATTGAAATTACATAGTAGTGCATCTCTCTGGTTGTGCCTTCTCAATAAGGCGCCCCGAGGTGTTTTGGTTAGTGCCTCGCTGAGACATTGGCTTAAGCGCGCCCCAGGTGCTTTGCTGCAGTTTGTAAATTGTTATCTGATTGCTTATTTCTTTTGCTGGCTATGTGTTGTGTTTTACGTCTGCAGGTGAAGCCACTTAAAGAGTTGACTTTCAATTCTGACAATATTACGGCAACAATGACTTCTCGGCAATTTCAAGTTATGCTGGACGTGCTAACCAATCTTCTTTTTGCAAGACCTCCCAAGTATGTTACTTTTTCTTGTTGTTCGGTAACTTGTCGCTAAAGCAAGCTATATTCCTAACCTATGTACATTACAATTACATCGTACTATGACAATGCCTCAATTCCAATTTGACTCTTCTACACCTTACCTTGGAGAGTAGAAGTGCCTGTGAGAAAAGCAATCATACTTGAAGTGCCTGTGAGAAAAGCAATCATACTTGCTTTTTGAAGATTGCTCACGTTCCATGGCATTTGCTTTAACCTCTTTATAAAATTGTAGCACTAAACACTTTTAAGTCCAAATGGGTGTTCAGCGTACCTATTAAATGAATACAACAACAATAAATTTCCCCAAGTGCCTCAAAGGCTCCCGTTTATGATGGGGTAAGGAAATTAGACTCAATCACATCCCTTTGTTAAATTAACACAGAAGTCATATCAGGGGTGGCCC
>JAOWBH010000042.1:1045599-1057370 GCA_028566215.1 Silene coronaria
GAGTGAGCCCTACTCGGCCGAGTCCCAGACTACAGAAATACGCAGTATTACATTTCATCCTAAATAAAGACCCTGAAAGATCAGTACCTATGACAAGAGCAACCAAATTTGCGACTTAAGTTAAAATGGTAAAACTGTGAATAAGTTGGTTACATATTGATTTGTTTAGCAATGTTATTATAATCTAGCAATATTATTTGACTGACAAAGGAGTTAAATAATGTGTTTAGCAATATTATTAAGAGAACAAGAACACTAAATATGGTCACAAGGAACGTTAAAATGGTAACATATAAACATTTCTAAACCCTATCTATTTGTTTTCCTACAAGGAAAACATATATTACTGATGCCCAGTTGTAGAGGTGTTTATCAATCGTCATTTTAGGTTAATCTTCATGTTCATCAATAATCTTCATCTAAAATTTAATCATCAACAACACCCATGCTCCAAATTTTCATCTAAAATATTGCCCTAAAATCTCATCAACAAAGACAACTAATTTTAAAAAGAAAGAACAAACCTTTACTCATCAACATCGTCACATAAAAAAGAAAGAACCTTTACTCATCAACATCGTCACAAAATCATCGTCATTACCATAACCAATACAGCATCCTCGTTCTCAACATCAATAATTTCACCCTATACGACTAGATTATGTACCTCCTCTACCATGTTTTTAATTTATTTATTTTTTGTTTTAGATGAAAATTTGGAAGAGATTCGGTGTTGGTGTTGTTAGTTCTATAATTTTAGATGAAGATTTTACAAAAAAAAATATGAAGATTTAGAAGGTAAAATTGTGTGTGAATTTTGGAGCATGGATGCATGTAGGGAAAGAGGTGATGGCATGTCAAAGAGGAATGAAAGATTGTGGTGTTGTGGTGTTTCTAATGCATAATTATCTCTTACCCTACATAATATAATATTTGTACACTCTACATTCACACAAACGATAAACAATAGACTTTGCTCAAATAAGATCCAGCCCATATTGTTACAAAATGCTACTATTCGCTCCGTCTCTATTTTATGAGGTCTAGCGTGCCAAGAATAGAAAAGGGTGTAGCGATTAAACTAACAATAAAGATAAAATTAGCTGTCTCTTGATTTGAATCAAATTTCTCAACTGTACAAATCCCGGACGGTAGGAGTTGCTACTACCATTACCTTTACAATCACACATTTATCTGACTACATATGCTGCATGCAATAACGCTCACTGTACATTATATATGCTCAATCACAATTAAACCCAAGGTTGCATCCACCAATAATCCATTCCCTGAAAAAAGTCGCCGACTGCCTGTAATGGTTGCCTCATTGTACAAGTAAACAAGCCCAATCAGGAGGACATTTTGATGGCAGCTCAATCCACTACATTCCATTTACACTCCTAACTCGACTCTTTCGCTAGTCTTTTTTCCCAACTCTATTTCTCTGCTTACTGCACCAGCATGTTATGAATTCAACACCGAACCTTGAACCTTCCGATCTGTACTTGGAAACGATATGAAATTTCAAATGCTAGAACTACTGTCTTTACAACACAAGTTATTCATTAGCCTAAAAATTGTGTTGCGGTAGCTTGGAAGAATCTAGCCCATTTATAGACAATAGACGCACAAAAATTCAGCCAACACAAATTACATTCTCCCTCCATCCCATTTTATTTGCCCCCCTTTCTATTTTAATACGGAGTAGGATTTAAGTAAAAGTGGTTAATTACCAACTCTACCCCTCAAACGAGGGAAGAGTTGAGGTCTAATTTTATGGTGATAGTTATCAAGGGGCAATATTGGATAACTAAACTTTTTCCTTACTAAATTCAGAAATGGGACAATAATTATGGGATAAAATTTGAAGGGAAAGGGGACAATAAAAGTGGGATGGAGCAGTATCACATTCAACCTATAAAATCTCTCCAATACTTCGTACAGAAGCGACTTATCTGCCAACAAGACCTTTCAGCATAAATGGAGATCCTAGTTAATAAATAAATAAATAAAGGAAACTTATATATCAACCCAAGCACACACAGACAATGTTAAATGCAAACAGTAATTCAATGTCCCTGTTTGAAACCAAAGCAATAAATTGGTAGATGAACATCAGAGAAGTCATGACATCTTCAGTGAGATAAGCATACCTTGAACAAGCAATTAGAGAAGAGTGCAAAATTCACTCGTGGAGAAGCCTTCTATCCAGCCACTGAAGATTTAGACTTTGTATTCCAAAGCAGACTACCTTTTCTAAGCTGAGGGTTTTCTATAGAATACACAAGAAGACTTCCATCTTTTGTACCCGCCAAAAAGCACTCTTCAGGAGTCACCGCCAATGCTGTAATAACCTTTCCTATTCCAGGGTATTTGCCCACAATGTCAAGGGAGGTCATAGAGCGTACAATGACTTGTCCTTGATCTCCTGCACAAACCAAGAACTCACCACAGCCACTGAGTTCTATGCAATTGAGGCGCCCATTAGACTCCGAATTACCAATGTGTTTCCCATTGATAGAGTAAAGATGAAGGCTCAAATCATCGTCCGAATATACCACAATTCGCCCATGCTGGGAAACAACGAGCTTTGATATTGCACTGCCAGAAGGATGGCGGAGAGACCTTACATATCGTCCCTCCCGCAGAGTATAAAATATGCAAGTTCCATCCTTTGAACCGCTTATAACTATGTCAAGCTCAACACTTACATACAAGCATGTTATAATATCGTCATGGCCACACAGAATATGAAAGGGAGTTTCAGAAATGATATTATCTCTACGAAAACCCTCACTTTGGCTGCTTCTAACTCTCTTTTCTGATAATCTTGCTCGATGGACCTTCCAAACCATCACTGTAGTGTCGTAGCTACCGGTAGCAAGTATGCTTCCATCAGAGGTCACTGAAGCAATGTTCATATTCGAATGAGAAAAATACAGAATTAGACTTTCTAATTTTGGTTAATCCTTCAACATATAAAGAAAATATGATTGATTGATTTCTTGTTAATAACGCTTTGGGTGCGCCACGTGGTGTTTCAACCTTTATTACAAGCATTAAATACAACAAATTAAATGTGAACATAATAAATGTTGCATAAATCTCAGCAAAATATTAAGGATCATTAAGCATGAACATAGTAAATGGTGCATAAATTTCATCAAAGTATTATTTATAGTTTAGTAATGTTATTTATTAAATTAAATTAAATAAATACAGTCATTTAACGGATTCTAAATTTATAAAAAAAAAGTATATTTGCACAAATTATAAAACATAAATCATTACGTTTGTTGCGAAAAATGCTTTCAATTGAGTATAATATCCGTTATATTTATTGATATAACTTGATTATAAATATGGTTTAAATAAATGCCTAACAATACTCTACATTTAAGTAACATTGTGAGAAAATTATAAAACTTAGACCATTAGATCGTCAAGAAAAATATATTTGTTAAGAGTTATTGTATGTTTTAAAAAATAATTGAAGATAAGAGATAAGTTTTTATAATGTTGTAATGAGCAAACTACAAATTAAATATTTTAATTTGAGTCGAGATGGCGAATGCATGTCTATCAAATATTTTGTTTTTAAGATTTAACAAAATATACAAACAGGTCGCGCGAGGAGCGAGATACTATCTAGCAACCAATATTATTGGCATCTCTCAAGACAGTTCAATGGCTTGTTGCTTCAAGCCATGTACATTTTAAATTTGATAACCAGTTGCTTCTGCAGCATTTGACATAAAACCAGCTATACGAGCTAGATTGATACCTGCAATAGTGCTGACAACATCTTTATGACGTCTGATGCTCTGAACCACTCTTCCATCAATTAACGACACAACCTGAAAACTGTTATCCCAGTTACCACATGATATTAGGTAACTTTCTGAAGGTCCTTGCAAAGTGGCGAAGCATTGCGCTCCAAGTTCATGATTTTCAGCCAAAGCACATCCAATTTTACGGGGATGAAGGATATCAGACCCAATTCCAAAAAACGGATCCTGCAAAAAATCAGGTAAAGTTATCAATTATTGTAGCAAGGTCAAGTTACAACAACTGTGAATTTAAATGCTGATATTAATCTAACCTGTGAACCAGAAAATGTAAAGTTTCCCCCAGACTGCAATTGGGTTGTTAACCACATCTTAACCGACATTGTAAGGCCCTTGTTGACCAAAATGACAACGGAGTCAATTACATGGACAAACAAAAGAGCTGATACAGAATGATCGATGCTGGAAACTATAGATGTCAAATTAATAGAATCAGGTGCAAAGCGTAATGGCTGAGCAATTGGAATTGGTGGTCCTCTTCTTGGATGCTTTGTACGGAAGATCTGGATTGGAGTTTGGCCAAAATTAGCAATCTGATCTTCAATAGCTGCTCTGTGCAACTCATCATCCATGCTTTCTAGATCAACAGCGCCTTCATAAGTCAAATAGTAAAAGATGTTTGCAGCCTGCAGTAGCACAGATGATGGCTCATGTAAGGAAAGAGTAGAGCATCAATGAAAAATATATTATGTCAACCTCTTTGACAAAGAAGTGTGGAGGTGGGATGCTCGTCATATCAGAGTAAATGAATTCACCTCGACAGCTGGTTTTCCTCTCTGCTTGTAGCCGAAAACCAAGTCAATCCAGAGATGAAGATTTGAGCTCACATATTCACTTTCGAGAGCCTCTCGATTTCTATAAATAAATTCCTCTGTGGAACCCTGAAATCAAGGTAGTCTTAACTATTTTTCTAATACAAATAAAAAACTGCAGTAACTTAACAGTTAAGAGAAGTTAAACCTTTGCCCATGGAGGAAGGCAAACATCGCCAATAAGTTCACCATCCTGTTTAACACCCAGGTGGTAAGAATTTGAATTTATGAGAAATTCCGGCATGTAAAAGAATTCAGGTATTAGTTCTTTGACATCACTTGTGTTAGAGAGGCAGTTCTGGTATGTGCCTTCAATGCTCTGGAATAGACGATCTGCATGATCAAATTTACCACCCTGCATGTAATGCATGTTAGATTGTTCGCATGAACTTGAATATGGCAACATAATATTAGGTGGAGAGTGAAGGGTCAGAAGCCTAAGTAAATAGAGTATGCACATCAATTCCAAAACAAAGATGAACATGTAAAAACACTTTTAACAGACAGAAAACCACGGGTTATAAGACAACCACATCACAAAATGTTGACAATAAAATTGGTAGAGTTACTGAACCTCAAATCATACCTGCAGATTCCGATGTAAAGATGTAAACGGCTCAAGCCTAATGAGGTAATAGAGCACAATTCCCATGCTTGAATAATGAGAGCCATAATAGAAACTGGAAGAAAGACAATGTTATATACTCTTTTCGGGTTCAGAATTGTGTGCATTCAAAATCTCTTCATCAAAATCAATTAAAGACATTACCTAGGGATGTCAGGATCAGAGAAACTGTGATATCTATCCTCAAAAACCTGTAAGAATTACAGAAAAAAAAAAAGTATAAAAAGGAGTCGAATAAATCTTTTGCATTACCATACAATGGTAGAAGCGTCTAAATGCAAGTGAGATTACAAATTACAAACCTCAAATCGCTTAGGATCTAATGCCCCCACCGGTTTTGAAAGATCTCGAAAGGTCGTTGATTTGTTGAAATCGAGTGTCTCTGAGGAATAATCTGCCAATACCCATGGAAAGACAGGATATTGTGTCAAGTCATTGTATGACCTTCCAGCAAATGTGTTTAGAATCATTAGGTACTCAAAATTCGATATTTCCCTCCTCCTCCAGCGCTCCCTGGCAGTTTCAGACATCGCATGCGCCACACGTCGATCAATGAAGGAGATGGCCCCACTCCTGTCTTTACTACTTCCCTTTGGAAACAATAACTCATTCCTTCTTGTAACTATAAGGCTTCCAACATCTTTTGCTATTTTTTGTGAAGGAAAATTGAAGAACACGGGAGAAACAGAATTGCTGAAGAAAATTTCAATTGCACTGTATTGAAGTAGATACCGGGTCCAATGCACAGCTTTAATCTATAACCAGAAGAAACAAAAAAAAAATGAAACCTCATAAAAACCGGGTACGACAATTTTAAAAAAGGAACATGTATGGCAACTCTACCTTGGAGACTTCCCACCTACGATGCCGCTTGATGCCTTTTATTTGTTTATCAATGGATCCACTATTATCCTGTTTCTCAGCATGCGTGCTAACACCTACTGGTAATTTTAGAAACTTCTGCTTCTCAATCCCACTTGAATGATCGGCTTTTTCTGTTTCAGAATTTTTTAAAGAATCGAAGGTCTTAAACACTGAGGATCCTGCAGTACCTTCCACCAGAAATTCACCAAAGAAGTGCAAGACATTCTTCAAGACTGCCAAATGGCCAGCTAGTTTTCTCTTTGAAGTAACCAGAATACAGGAAACAGAAAGAAGAACCTGCAAACCAACTGAAAGAGATGAGACACAAGGGGCTACAGCATATTGGTTACAGAATTCCAGTTTTAAGCGCATGATATACCTCGCCATTTTCAGTTTCCAAGGCAGAGGCACTGGAATCTTTCCTTTCCTGCATTGTGTCTTTCTGCTCACAATCTCTGGACCAATCTGAGGATTGACACTCTGGAACCTCCTCAGAATTCAAGACCTTACAGTTACTTGACTCAGTATCACTTTCACTGACTTCGGGTACAGAGTCATCTGTGATTCTGCGTATCCCTTTTAACAAAAAGCGCTTCATTTGCTCTGGAATTGGTGCACCAGCATTATATTTGTCTTCACAGGGTGGAACTACAGATTCTTTATCTGCAATAGCAGGTGAAGGATGGCATAGCTTCTCATCAAAGTGGTAATTTTGTCTCAACTTTGGCCTGCGTCGCCAGGCATCCTCTGTTTTATCAAGTTTCCAATGCCTTGAAGCACAGTTTGGAAAAGGATTAGCTGACCAGGGCCCTCGTTCATCAATTAAGGTACGAAACAGATGCATCCATTTTTCCTGTTTGAACTGTGGTTAACTGAATGTTGAAAAGAAGAAAGCCCATAATGAACTATAAGCAACATATACAAGAACAGCATATAAATGTGCATACAGAAACAATTTGTTGGTCTTCTTCATGGGCTAGTCGGTATGCAGCTCTTCTACTATCATCTGAAGCAACAATTTTTTTTAAGGCGTTCTCTAACTCGTCTTCAAATGCCTTCTTCTGTCCAAATTCTGTTGACAGATTGTCGTCTTCCCTAGCCCGCACCTCAACTAGTTGTCTCATGCGATCTGTCTTCAATGTCGTTATGTATTTCGCTTCATCAGAAGCCTGTTAGGGGGGCCGGCAAATAAAAATGTATTACAATTCCTTTTCTTTTAGAGAAACAGTTTACAAATCCTTTTCTTTTAGAGAAACAGTTTTACCCATCTACAATAGTTGGGTAGCATTACAACTTCAAAACCCAAACATCTAGAGAAACAGTTTATTAGAAAGCTAATGCTAGGAGGGCAATAAATTCTCAGCAAAACCATTACAAATCATAGTAAAACCCTTTTCAGGAAAACTGATGCGTGTCAAACAGATAGTAGTACATGGTTACAATTTTAAGAAAAGACCGAACAAAAAATAAGATATACCGCAAGAAGTACTCTGTCTTTCTGAATCAAATTGTGTACTGCATCCGCTTCTGCTGGTCCAGTACCAGGATCTATTGACTCATTGCTACCAATTATGCTTGTAGCAAGTAGCGATTTACAACAGCTAACAGTTTCTCTGATCAAGTGAGACATAACGTGAAAACGAGTACCATCATCAAGCATCCCAAACTGATGCCTAGCAGCTAGTAAAGACCTGCTCAAAATATCAGAAAGTCATAAAGAAATCCAACACATAGATAACATGCAGGATGCAAAGATATCGCCGCTACAACCATTAATTAAATACCATATAAAAAGCTGTAACCGATTCCTGCTTTGCTCATCATCAGACATCAAAAGACAGGGCAAAAGTGGAATCATTTGCTGAACTCCTCGCGATGCTCTCTGTAGAGACGATCTACATAGGTACAAAACAACCAATCGGAAAACAACTCGTGGGCACTTTTCTCCTCGTAACAACATGGCCTTATCAACATTTTTACTTGATTTCCCTCCAAGAGCATTTCCAAGCCCACTAGACACAACTACTGCAGCCATTTCAGCAGCTGGGATATTTAGTGACTCAACCAATCCACGTGCTCTTTGCCCAAGGGATGGTGAAGCAAAAGTTGATTTAGGCAGAATTTTGCTAGGGCCTTTTCCATTCATCTCACTGATTGCAACCCACAGAAGATCGTACAGGATCCACCAGTTATCATCACCTATTACATCTTCTTTGGTAGTAGGTTGATTGCCAACTGATAGAGGCCTAGGGAAGAGTTCAATCATAAGTTGGCAGCACCAAGAGAAAAGGGAAAAAAAATCAAATTGCAGAAGTGGACTCACTAACACATATAGCATCATCAGGTACAGATACTTTCCTTCCAAAAATGGGCCAACAAATAATATAATACGGCCACTTAACAGCGGGTGGGTCTCTCATAGTTCAAAATAGCCAACACCAAGACAAGTAAAGTAGAATCTGGCATGCAGAATTCAGCTTAGAAATGAAGCACCATTACAGAGTTTGTATCTCTGTGAGTTTTCACATCACTCTATGCCAATCCACAAGACGTCTAGAAAACTTTGATGAACCCCATCCCCTATCTACTAAAAGAATAGGTGAATCTCCAAATTTTGCCACCTAAAACATACAACCTATAATTGGGTTGGGCTTAATATTTATGTTATATTCTATATTATGTGTGTGTTTGTGTAAATGGGTCTAATCTTTTAGATTAAAATACCTATAAAAAGTTCATAATTTACATAGATTTACCTACTTTTTATTATGACGATTATAAAGCATTTTTTTAAGAATTTAATGATAAAAAGTTCATTGAGTTTTTTATGGTAAAGAGTTGCAGCTAAAAATGCGATTAAAAAATAATTTATTAGCAAAAATTTATACACGAATATCATAAGTTTTGTGGTTAAAAAAGGACATTTTCATTAAAATACTCAATTTCAGGACTTTACGACTTTAAATTAATTCTCAAATAAAAATAAAAGGACGAGAAACGTGAAAAATAAATGAGTTACCAATTTTAAAATTCATAATCTATAAATAACAACACATTGAAAGTAACACTCTATATGTACACTCACACCGTGCATGCATGCACGGGGCTCTATACAAGTATACTACTGTATTAAGTAGTAAACTGAATCCTGGAGACTGAAAGAGAAAAAGACCAAATTAAAAGTGCCATGTGGCCCACACTGCAACCTCCAATCGAATAAAGACAAGTGGCTAAGAAGCGGGATTAACACAGTTTTAAACTTTTTAATATTAGGATCTAGAGAAATTAAATTCCAAACTCCCCTTTTTTTCCAATGTGCCTGAAGCTATTGCCCTATATTACTTATCTCCCTTTCACTTCTCTTAAATTTATTTGTTTACTCTCTTTCACTTCATTTGCAAATTATTTCTTTGTTGTTAATCTCACATTGACAGTTATATGACAGTTCATGTTAGCAGAACTCCAAACTATTTAAAGACTAGGCCTTGATTGTAACGGTGGCTATAAGGTTCAGTACATTCCAACCACATCATTGACAGAAAACGCAAAGATCCTTTCACTAAACCAAAAAGCAAAACATAGAAGTTAAAAGAACCTCGAGATGTTATCAACAGATTCTCCTTGCAGTGCTTCATTCAAAGCAGCACTCAGATCTTTAAAACCTTCTAACTCGAGCAACTCTGGTGAAAATTCAGCGCTAGTTGCTGGGAACTGAAAAGGGTGAATCATAACATTCAATCATTAGCCAATTCATATTTCAACAACGATCATGAAAAATCTCGTGTATAATTGCAGGCTTACTTTGTTTCAACCAATTCCATATGTTTTCCTTTTTGGAGTTCCTAATAGATTCTTTATGCTTCCATTTTAACAAGTTTTGAATACCGAAATTTTTAATATTATCCTAAACCATCCACACTTGGCCCCACTTCCTTCCCCCAGACCAGCTACTCCACCCTTAACCACCTTAACCGAGCTCCAGCTAGACCAACACCAACCCACCAGGTGACCCTCTGCAGACCCCTCCCGCCAGGTCACACCCCACCCATGCTCACAAACAAGTAGGTAAAAGTTACCTATAATAGATACAACGTATGGAATCAAAACGAACATCCCGAAATAGAAAACATATGGAATTCAACCAAATGGAGGAGTAGTAGTTATTAATTTTCCCTTTTTTTAGTTTTCAGGAAGAACGCTGATACTTAAATTTTCAAATTTTAATTTGAAAGTATTATAATTGGCAAGAAAGAAAAATGATCAATTAGCCACTATTGATAATACAGCCGTTATGGAATCAGCTTTCGTATGAGTTTGTGAGTCAAGCTTTTACTTTGGACCTTCCTTCACTCTCTATGAAGGCAATGTGGGATACATGCTAAATGTTGATTTACATGCAGTACTATGTTGGGCATGTAGTCTTTAACACTTCTTTAAATATGGACCCATATGAAATAAGCATAAGAGTAGTTTAGTACAAGAACATTTCATCCCCCTAACTTCAGCTAATTTTCCAGTACTTTTAATACTTTTACCAATTTTCTTAATTCTTGTGCATAAAGCAAACGTATGGAATTCAAACCGAAAGGAGGTAGTACCTTTTTATAAACTCATTTTTCAAAAATACTACCTTCTCAAAATCGCTTTCAAAACTACCACCCTTACTCATACTTTAGAATCACTTCCAAAGTCACTTTTATAGGCTGGTTTTCAATCACCACCCAACCCTCTCACCCAACAAAAAACATAATTTTCTTCCTATTACCCCTACTCAAACCTTCTTCCATTTCCAAGCCAGCCAACGTCCCCCGCTTATACATCAACTTATCAACCCCCACCCTTTGAAACATCCTCCCCTGATAAATTATATCATGCTCCTGAGATCATGGTAGTTCATACAAGTGGGAGTAAAACTTGCCATATCTATCAAACGAACTTAAAATTCTTTATGTTTATCTTTCCATCAGTTTTTGTAAACCAACTAACTTCATTTTCACACTATTTATTTTTCAAGTCATTGAATGTTTTGAATAATATAATTAAAAAAAAAAATTGAGTTACTTAGTTTGATGCATATACTAACATACTTCACAAACACTTATTGATGATTACGTTTACTTTTCTATCCAGATATGGTTATGGGGATTATAAGGCTCATGTAGGAATATCACAGTTACCTTCTATAAATAAGAGGTTAATTTTGATGAAATGTTTACTTTTTTTGGAGAATATCACTAGTACTAGAACGGAGTACCATACTCGGGAAGATATCCTAAGCACCATCTCCCACCCTTGATAAATCATAAATCTTTTTTTACCATTGAGATCCCCAAATGATTTTTTCAAGAGTGGGCTTTGGAATTTCCGAGGGGGAGGGAGGTTTTTCAAGGGTGGAGGTGATTTTCGAGTGTGGGGTGAGGTTAAACAGGGAAGAGGGATTTTTTTCCGACAGTGGGGATTCGATGGGGAGGGGAGTGGATGACAGTTGTGGCAGAGATGATAATCAGATTGGGTTTGAGAAAGGGGATGAACTTTTATGGTGAGGGAGGTGATTCCGACAGTGCATGTGTTGGGGTGGCAAAAGCTGACCCGACCCGACCCGCCCGAAACCCGACCTGATAC
>JAOWBH010000042.1:1077258-1089873 GCA_028566215.1 Silene coronaria
GTCATTATGGCACTCTTTATAAGAGGTTTGAAGAAAAAAGATGATGGTATGTTAAACTCTTATTCTTTATTTTCCTAGGACATGGTTGAAATTTATGAGAACCATTATTGGCGTTCCGAAATATCCCCTCAAATTCTCCCATCATGGTACTCGGTATCAAGTAGCTCTTGGTTAAGACCGGCTTAAAGTTAAGACCTCTGACAACCTTCATTTTATATTTGACTTATTTAAATCAGTTGCGAGTGTTGTCTTAACTTATACGATCTTAACCAAGAGTTTGTGCTAGGTGTTAAACTATTAATCTTGGTGAGAGACCTGGTGTTACAATCGGATGCACCTTAGAGCATTATGGTCCCAAGATACCGAGAATCAATTTTGCCTAACTTTTGTGCTGTTTTTCTTTTAATATTTGGTTAGAGGCCCGGTGTCACAATCAATCAACGGTTAGAGGGTCGGTCTCACAATCAATTAACTTAACCTGAATTTGGTCGTTATCATTGGTGAATGCACCTTGGTCCTTAGAGCATGTATCCGAGCCTCCGACATCGTCCACAGAACACCAGAAATCATATTTTTTACATTTTGCCTAATTTTTGTGCTATTTTTCTTTTTAAAAATACGGATATGTCTATTTAACAGCGTCAAAATTGTCAAGGGACCCGGAAACAAAAATTTATGGGTCCGCTACTGGTTGTTATGCGTGAATTCAGCTGAAAATGCGGTTATGTTAAACCCTGTAAAGCCTTGCAGTGTTACAGCTGAAGTCAGAATGCACTTGCGTCATTTTCTGTTTTCCGAGAAATAATATATTGATTTCAGTCGGTAATCTCATCATTCAAAATAAAATCCCCGGAGTATGATGTTCAAGGGAGTGCGCAAATTCTGTTTTCAAGATGCAATAAATAGTCCTAGTGATCAAATGAATGAATTTTTCCGGGCTGTTTCTAATTTGATTCTATGCATTCGCTGCAGATTTTTAAGTAGCTGCACCCAAAAGGAGCTCTGGTTGATTGTTAATCTCTGAAGTTGGGGAGAACCTCAATATATCGAGAATTTTTGCATCGCATGGGAAGAAAGAAATGGTGGATTTTCATTTTGGTGACGGGGTAATTAGCGCGAAAACTGTAACACTCTTTTTGTAGACAGTAAATGAATTGAGAAAAACTTCTATTCAGCATTCAGTAAAAATGGTACTGCAAGAATTTAGCAAAATTTCAAATGTACTGAATGTTTCCTGTCATTATCAATTTTAATGAGGAGAACAGAAGAATATATATAGAGAGAATATTTTGGTGGAACATCTCTTGCAATTTGCACATTGCCCATGTGATATTTTTTTGTCTCTTTTTTACTCTTTGGCTACAAACAATGCATATGAAAGTTTGCATTTCTCTTCTTTTCTCATCATTTTGTTGCTTTTTTTCTAAAAGCAAAAATGTCCTGAAAGCCCTATCAGTATCACAGAGTTGTTGGCTTGGTAGTTGGTAATGGTACCTATCAAAGTTGGTAATTGTAAATTTTTAACCTTGGAAATCTCGGTAAGTGGTAAAAGTTTCGATTTTGAGTTTTACTAGTTGAAGAATTTGAAAATAATGTTGAGCTTTAGACGATTTCAAACGAGGATTTATGTAAGCCGATCCCAAATCTTTTTTGAACGAAGGCTTGGATGTTGTTGAAACTTGAAAGAATTCGAAATTAGAAGAGAAATGTTTATTACTCTACCTTTCCTTAACAAATTCGACTCCAAATAGAAAATTATAACAATACAAACATGAAATTAGTTAAAACAATTTTTAAAGAAATGATTATAACAATACCGAAATTTTACTACAATGTAGTTCTCGACTTCTTGGTGCCACTCATATATGTACCAATGTAACAAGGTTAGGGTTGATCCTTCCTGACCCGACCTAACTCAACCTCGACTTAACCTAATCCAAATCCTAACTTCAGACAAGCATGACAGCACGCAAGTAGTCAAGTTTGAGCCAACAAGGGTCTCCCCTCCCTTTTTTTAAGCTGGGTCAAAGGCTGGGTGATCCACCTGTGACTAGAACCAACCCGAACTTGTGCCTAGCTCTAAATCTCCAATTATGTCCGCCCAACCCTGACCCGAGTCCGTGACTAGAACCAAACAGACTCGTCGGCAGCTCCAAGCCTCCAACTATGTCCACCTAAACCTGACTCGTGACTAGAACTAGACCTGACAAAATTGGTCGGGCTTGAATAACCTAACCCCTCCCCACCCGACATTTGATCTGAGGGGCTGAACTTGACTGGACCTGGATTTTTATTCTTGAAAAATAATCATTAAAATGACCCGAACTCAAATTAACCTGACCAACCATAATTCAATTAAGCCCGAAATAACATGAGCTAAAGCAGACTTGTTTGCCTAGAACCATGCCGGCCCCATGACCAACTCCACCCACATGGCTACATCTTTGTACGGGTCACCCAAGTCACTTAGCCAACCAACCCATCTTTGTTTTCCAAAGTGTAATTTAACAAGCCAAGATTCTTGAGACATAATGTTGATGGCAAAACAATGAGCATCAACATTTGCACACAAACATCATCAACCTCTTTTCTCACCAATTCTACTCCTCGATTCTTTTCAATAAACAATCAATCTTCATCTTCATCTTCTCTATCTATATCTAATCCTTTCATTAATACTAATTCTACTAAGATCATCACCATACTTAGAAGAAGAAGAAATCATCTAAAACATTATTCAATGGATATTAAAAGTTCATCATTTGAACTTTACAATGATGATTTTCAGCATTTTCAGCTAAATGATGTTCATGATTTTCGCAAAATTGCTTCTTCTGATGGATTTATCTCAATTTGTGGATTTGGGTCTCTTTTATCTGGTATTAATTTAATCTCTAATGTCTAAAATTTTAACCTTTGTTACTTTTTCTCATTTGGGTATTGTTCTTGATGCGAAATTTGAAATGGGTTATGGGTTTGTTAGAATAATTCTCGTATGAGACGGTTTCATGATAAATTTCATTGCGACACCTCTCACATGATGTGCTGTTACTCCTTTTATGTTTGTTTTATATAAGACGGTCTTTCAGGAAACTTACTCGTATATTATAAATTTGTTATGTATGTTATCGATCACCAATTGATCAACTGTAATTGTTTATTTGTTTTGCTAGTTGAATTTCAAAGAAAGTTAAGATTTTTAAGAGGTTCTGTTTAGTTGCTTTATACGCCCTCCGTCCTAATCATTTGTTTACGTTTGATTAAAGTACCCCTCACATATCACAAAGAATAAAAGTAAACAAATGACTGAGACGGAGGGAATACTTGATAGCTTGCAGGGTTCTAGTTTATTTTTCACTAATCAGTAAGTGATGAACTGATGATATTGTTGTCAAATGAGTGAAAAATAATCAATTTTTGGGAATGCAACATTGTTGAAATTTCCACATTTTCAAGACCGTTTTCAATTTGTGTGTTTATTGATACTTGATCTTTGTACCTCAGTTCTTGATGTTTTGGTATTATAACTGTTGGTTCTGAGCAGAGCGGAGTGCAATGAGTACATTTCCGGATTTAGTTAACTTTAGAGTGGCGCGGTTGAAGGGTTTTAGGAGGGTTTTTGCTCATGTAGCTCCTATCTTTTTTGAGCGTGGCATTGCCAAGCCTGAGACCAAGGTATTCAAATCTTTGTTATTTCGTTCCTGCTTCAACTGCATATAATTTTACTCAGTTCTCGTCTGTTTTTCCCCCTTGGATAAGTTTTTTCAGTAGGTGACTGGTGAGACGGTTGTATAATAGGGAGTGACTTGTTGTAAGATCATGTGACGACTGAGAAACTAAAGGATGTCAAATACTCCATCCATAATTGCTACTTATATTAAAGACGACATTTAGTTAAAGGATTAGAGTTGATGTTAAGATTATTACTAGATATAACAGTGTAAGAAAGGGCCTTTGACATTATTGAAATTGTCCTTGTCAACTAGCTTAGTTTAGTTAGTTAATAAAGTCACGAGAGGTGGTGCTCATGACCTGGTTCAAATCCCGTCAGCATCAAAACTGTAAAGTGCCCTTGTGGCTCCCTTTACACCAAAAACATTATCGAAAGGCTCACAATCAATTCTCATGAGGTCACTTTAATTTGTGATTTAAGTCGTCTCATGATAATGTTGTTTTTGAGACACCCTTATAAAGTTCCAAGAGATTTGTGAAACTTGTTTTTTTTGGTACACACACTGACATATTTGAGTATCTATCAGGAGATATCAAGTTTAAGTGTAGAGCCTTGTGAAGGGGAGGAGCTCATAGTTACCGTGTTTGAAATTCGAGAGTCAGAGGTATCACCATTCATGTTGTATGATCATCTCTCGTATTTATTTGATCTCTTATTCCCTGACAGTAAGTTTCATGCCACTGTGCCTTGCTATGAATACAGGTGCCTTCCTTTATGGACAGGGAGCTCGAGTTCCGATTTTTGGCAGTATGTCCTTAACCATTGTTTATCTATATGATCCTTTCGTTCCCTACAACGTAATTCTATTAGAAATGTAATCCATACTATTTTACAGGTACTGCCAGAAACACTAGAAGGGAAGCCTTTCACGAATCCAGCGGTGCGTTTAAAGTTTGGATTAGCAATTTACCTGTGTTAACCAGCTACAGCTTATGGAAAAAAGATTTTTTACTAATTCTTTTGTTTTGGAAATGCCTGTCACATTTTTGTAGGTTCTTTGTGCTCGGTCCAGTGATGAGGAGTTCTTCAAAATAAGATGTAAAGGTAATATACTACGCAAGTACGCAGTAGCTATTAATTTATTGGTCTAAATTCGGTATTTTTTTGAGTTCAAGGATGAAAACCTTCCAACTAAGTAAAGGTCACGTATTCACCGGTGCTGAAGCTAGAAAGGCAGATTTATTGCCGATGGTTTTAAACCCGTCATGAATATTGACACTTAATACATCTGCTCTTACAGTGCTTTTATAAACTTTGACACTGGCTTTCTAAACTCCCCCAGGAAGTAAGGAAATTTACCATCAGCATTATGGCCGATATAACATTGATAAGATTTGGAGAGACGACATTTTACCTTGTCGTCTATATCTACGACATTGGTTAGGTTTCTATAACTCAAATCTCTCATTCTGAAGATGCCACCGAAAAACTTGTACTTATACTTTGTCTTGAATCTTGATACATCTTGCAGTGTTTTAGCTGCAAAGAATTTGGGAGAAGTTGCATACGACAACTTCTTAGATCATACATACCTAGGAAACCGTGAGACAACCATCCGACAGTATCTTATGACAACCGGTTCAGGTGTAATGGAAGAGGAGCCGCCGGAATCCTTGAAGACTCGTTATGGTGGCTAAGGTTGATCAACAGGGTTACAGAATAAGACTATAATTTGCAGCTAGTCTTGTTTGAGATGGACTGACCACTCACATTCTAAGTATTCCTTGTATATACTATCGGCTGATGGGTTGATCTCACATGTAAGACCGTCTAATGTAGATCTGGCCCCTGAATTTGACATTCTCGGACAATTGGCCTAGATAAGACATGTTGCTCTAGCAACTGGTGCAGGTGGTAAATTGGCAACCAGTCTGTGAACCGACCATGGACCATGGTAGAGTTGAAGATCCTTTATCCTTCAAATTATTCAATTAATAAAGCTGTTCTTTACATTAACCATCTTTCACGGAGTGCTTCATTCCTGTAATTACTGCATGACAGCATGAGCTTTAGATGCTACCATGGGCAGCAATTACCAAACAGCCAAGCACTCCCTTCGTCCCTCGAAATGTTCTTTACTTTTTAGTATTTTCTTATATAATCTCATGAAAGTGAGCCGAGGAGACCTACATCCATGCTCAACATCGCAAATTACGTAACACGACCAAAGAACTGACTGAAACGGACTAAATATTATTTCTGGAGCTATTTGCAGCATTGGCTATTTATCTACCACTGATTCTTAAGCCTCTTCGCGCTTGCCTACATGCCCATGTAGAGAGTCTCACAAATATTAAACAGCTCTCTGTCGTATGAATCTTAAGACGAATTCCCCAACTAGAAAAACCAGGAAACAGCTACATGGATGTCGATTCTCATGTTACAGTCTCACCGTCATTTAGAAGCATGAAAAGTGAAAATTGGTAAACACATTATGACGAAAAAGAGAAAAATGGATCCTGCAGGAAATTGTATGTCACATTATATTATACGGTATTACGTTAATCTTCTTGTGAAGCAGTGTTACAGATTAACAATTCATCGTTCTCAAGTTCACTGATAAGCTGCTCGATTATTCTTTTATACATGGGCATATAATGATCATTAATCATTGTCTTTGTCAATCTAATTTTACTATACAGATTTCTAGGTGTCTCATAGATACCGAGGCGTTCCTCGACCATATCATCATCACCTGAGCTACCAGTGTCTGTAAAACGAACAAATACCATGTGCATGATTCGTCCAGGCGGATAAAAATGATGGTTTTCACCAATATCTGAAGCCGACAATGATTGTTGTCTCTCTACGGCCCCGACCAATACGGTCACCTCTTCCGTAATCTCCTGAGCTGCAGCAGCTTCTTCCTCCTGCGCCTGCATTGGCAGATTATTGTTATTAGTTGGAGATCAACATACACCACCGTAGTGAAATTATTGGTACATTTCAGTCAGTTTTTAATAAAAATATTTACATTCTACTTCATTTGCTTCAGAAACGACACTTCCCTTTTAAAGCGATCTCACTAATCAAAATAAGGTTCATACTACGTTCTATAGAGTATTCCTTTAAAGATACTTCCTCCGTCCCAGTCATTTGTTTGGATGAAAAGCGAAAATAAATGATTGCGGACAGAGGGAGTAATTTTTTTTAGCAATTTTGTCTGGATGAAAACGTGATATTTACAAGAAATGGCACTCATTTTCCCAGTTGCATACCCGTCGTCACTATTTATAATGAATGCCACTCATTTTATTCATCTCTCCTCCCTTCTATTTTTCTTCTTAATTCCAGGGTCCAATACAGTGTGAATCTTGTGGAATGCGGAGTATATTTTTTGTATAATAGTTGCTTTAAATTTACAACAGGCTAGAAAGGAAATAAAATTCGGTGGATCAGTTAGTTTGTGCTTGTACCTGAGAATCATTCTGTTTTTGAAGCTCCTTCTCCAGTTGGTACCAGAGTTCACCTTCAGTCACAGCCTCTAATGTTGATGAGGTGATATCTTTATCTGCTGCCATTAATTGCTCTTCCTCCTCCTCCTCCGAGTCATTGTCATGACTTAAGCCTTCACTCGAGGAACCGCTGTAATCATCATTATTCAGTTCTGTGCTAGTAGTAGACAGTTCGGTCACCACAAGAGCTTCCGATGAGCTGGAAGTGATTAACGGAGCCTCGGCCATACCCTCCTCGAGGTTTACTGATTGAGTTATGTTCCTACGGCGTGCTCCCATGCACGACCATGACGATAGGGTGGGGCGTCTACGGACAACAGCTTGTGCAACATTCTGAGCGCTTTTCATAACAACCTACATATCGCGAAATATGTAATAAGATTCAGTTGCAAAATTGTTCATTGGATAATACAGCCACAATTTAGTATTAAACCTCTAAAATCAGAAAGCAAATTCTCTATCAAATTCACAGCTGCTTTCCTATGTCCTTGTATGTATTTCAATTTTCATGTTTGCTTTTGGATAGGTATAATCACTGTGTGATGGTACTCGACTACACGTGACCTGATTTTGAACCCGTCAACATTCAAATTGCCTTGTGGCTACCTTCATAATCCATACCACCAAAAAAAAAAAAAAATTACTATACACTTAATAGCTATTGCTATTACTAGCTGTGGTCAGATGTTGAGTGTAAGGTCCATGGTCAAAAGACTAAAAATTTAGCTGGCGATGTATGTTAAACCAGCAGACAAAACGAGGAATCATAAATTTGTAAGTGAACATAAAATTCATTTTGATTTCTGCGAGTCTCTCTGCTTCATCATGCAGCCCCACACCCAGATACAGAATAATGGCAGTATGCGAAAAACAAGAGTAATTGTTGCTCAAGGGTGAAAGGGGAACAAAAAATGAATCACATTAGACAATGAATGAACGGAGTATGGGACAAAATTACAGTATGGTACTCCTAGACTCCGTTATCTGTTATACCCATCTGACCCATGCCATTCCCATTTCCTATGGAGCCGACTCAGTATCATTTAGTTCCACATTGCTTTTGCAGAGGTAGCTACAGAGGTTACCTGAGTGCCACTGGAGACGGGCCGTAAAAGTGCACCAGCACCAGCAACCCTTGCTTTTGCAGAGGTAGCGATAGATGGTAAACGGGATCCTATTGCAGAAGCAGAGCGGTAGACAACATTTAAGACTCTTGTTCTCTCAACTTGATCACGTAAATCATTTAACCAAGATGATGCAGTGACCTGCTCACAAGCCCTTTATATGTTACATGAAGCATATTTATGATGATAGATGTGACAGTCAACTATAAGGATCTTACAGTACCTCGGAGCGAAGCTCATCAATTGATGCAGTTGAAAAGGTAGGCACAAGGTCAGAACCATTAATTATTGTGGTAATGAAGTGCTTGCCTGATTCTGCCAATTCCCAAGTCATACAAGCAGCTGCAAAATAGGACTTCACTATCAACTATCAAACAGAGACATTAGCAAAAGCAATGAGATGCATAAACCCCGTCATTCAGTATTTTTGACAGCTTAACTAATTATTATGCTTACAACAAAAACTAGAACGTAACTATAAAACAGGCCGTTACATCCCAAGACATATACTTGATAGTGTGAAAGCTTGAGAAAATAGCGGAGAATGTAGAAACGTACCTGGAGCAAAAGTCACACAGGTACTTGAGAAAAACTCCTTTTGTTCCCGAAGAATATAGGTTAGCAACGCTGCAGTCCCACCGCCAAGGGAATGACCAACTATCTGAAATATAAAAGAACGTGAAAAACTTCTCACACCTGCTAAAAGTTTGTGATAGGACAGATCTATATTAAGAGAGTTTATCAGTTAGGCTGTTTTATAAGAACAGTTCCCAACTTCACTTAAGCCTTTTAGTCTCCAAATCATTTGAGTGAAAACTCTACCAGCCTAAGGTCTCATAAAGATCACAACATAGAATTCTACAGTGTTCATCAAAAAAAAAAAAATTTTCAACACTTCGGATGGTCACTGACAAGGTATGTCTGAATTACCCAATCAATGGTACATGTAAATCGCAGACAAAAGAATGAATACACAGCTAAAAGCTATATACGGCTAACACAAAGTAAAGAAGCTACCGGTAATCAAGAAATACATGATAGCAAAGCATTTTTATGTGGCAAAAGGAAAGGACATGATCTGTTAAATACAGATCAGAACAAATGGAAAATGGTAACAAATGCAACAATTACCTTGATGTTGTAGTCAGGATGATCACTTAAAGCCTTAATGAGGCAAGGCGTGCTAAGCTTTGCTATCCAACGAGCTGCAGCAACCATCCCACAATGAGCGTATCCTAGAATCAGATTGCTAATCCCCCCATCATGTATTACAGAATGATGAAAAGGCACCACTGCGCCTGTTACTGCTGTCAGAGTGTCTTTAATACTATGGGTACCTCTAATCAATAAAAGGACACACTTGTTCCCGTGATCATTTATAATTGTAAAAGCAGGCTTCAGAAGCTGCAAATATTGATATACCCATAATAAGAATACGAGTGAGAGATTGAGCACCTACTGCTTCACAACATCAAACTTAAGAAGGCTATAATGAGTCAATGATTTAAGGTAACACCAGATTTATAAATGAAAGTTGTCGTTGTAAACTTTTAAAACATTTCTATTGGAGGCCAAGATCCAAAAAAAATTCACATTCAAAGGTTATGCTAAGTGCATAACGAAGGGAATTATCAGTGGGAACCATGACGTCTTTCAAGAAAAAAAAGTGTGATCTGCAGCTGAAGCTACTGAAAATACCCCCATAACAATTAAAACTAGCGCATCACCACGGGAAAAGCAAGGAATCAACTTACTCCAGCTTTTGGCTGCTTAAGAAGAACATCTGCTTCTGCGTATCCGGCGGACTCTAAAAATACAGGAAATGGCTTCTTGGAAAACAATATACAGAAGGTTAGAAGTCTTAGATAGTATTTTAGTTCAGCTAAAATTTCAGGACCTTTGAGCTGTACACAATCACTTCCCGCATACACGCTGGCTACTTGTAGATCTCCCTGCAACAAAGATACATTTAGCTATCTTAATCACTCCAACAAGAAACTCTAAAGCATAAACTATAACAACATGAAAGTAAACTGGAGACCTCATACATAATTAAGCGATGTAATTTCAAGTGTTCAACTAAGCAATTCCTTGCTAACGCATTATCACAACCAATTGCTTTTAGTTTACCATATTCGGTAATTAATGAAATGTCAAAATGCGAACGCTGAAAATAAGCTCTACACTACAAGATGCATCCAAATATAAAAAGTGCGCGAAAGAGTACGGCAACATTTGGTTTAGCTTCAATCTTGATAAGTACACTAAGATGAAGTGAGAGAGCCACTACGGCCCAGCCGCCCAGAAATAATGTTGTCAAATGGGTTGAGAATTACATCATCATCAACAACGGGGGAGGGGGTCGAACGTACGCAACCTTATCTGTGTGTTAGCAGCATAAAGGGGCTGTTTACGAATGATCCAAGATGAAGCGCCGAAAACTACAAGGAATGACTGCTACTTCACTATAGAAAGAAGTGTAGCACCTTTAATGAGTCATTTGTGCTTATTCTATCACAATCCAGAACCAAACAGTGAAATAGTAATGAGTATTTCGATTCATTGGAAATGGAAATGCATTAATGTAAAGAAACTTATGAGGAGGCGTCCACCAGAAATAACTCAATAAGCTATAGTAACCAATTTTCGGAAGTAATTAACATCACAACTGAAGCCAACACTAATTAGCATACTGTAGCTAATTTTCCTAAATAATATCAGTCCATGCTTTGCACCAATCCCACTGCTCATTACTTCTATAGTTCTATGTCAAAATTCTCCTCCATTCACCACTCTTGGATCCCGTTGACAAAATCATGAAATCAATAAAATACATAACCTTCCGACAGGCCTGACTACTCCGGGTCTGCCTTCTAATAATCAACAGAAACCCAACTCTGAGCACTATACAGATATGTTAGTAATCAATCTTAAACTCCATTAACTGTATGTCTCAATGTTACCTCTTTCGTTTTTTTCATGATGCTACCACGCTAAAGAAGCCATCGTCGAGCACATAAAAGAGAACAACATCCACCAAACATGATTTTTAAGAACATGCCCATTTTTTCTAAAAGCTGCTCAAACTAAGCTTTCACCAAAGCAGAAACACGCTCCAGATCAAGACGAACACAAACAATCAAAGCGAGAGCCTTTGCAACCTTTAAACATCGCCCTTAATTCAGTATCGATTATAATCAATGGCCAAATGATACTACTTCCTAGGGTTCACAGAATTACAGCAATTATCAGCAACCGAGCAAATCACTTGACTAACCTACAATCAACAAAGTCATCCAAGAGCTAGTCGTGCGTAAAATCGTTTTTAAGCTTAAAAGGCCGTAAATGAACTAGATAGCACCTACTTAAAGACGATCTCACATCAAATTCATCCAGAAACCAGGCCAGCCTTGCTTAAAACCGTTTTAAGCTGAAGGCAGTCTAACTGAACGAGATATCAGGAAAAGAGTCCGTCTTAAGCTAGTCGGTCTCAGATGAGATTTTGTAATCCGCAAAACGTGATCACAGAACTCCAATCAAATTAGTCTTGCTTAAAACCCGTTTTAAGCTTAAGACGTCTCAACTGAACGAGATATCATGAAATAGACCGTCATAAGCTACTTATATATCATCCGACCCATTCTTTGCCCCAGTCACACCACTCATTACTTCTATAATTCTATGGCAAAATTCTCCACCATTCACCACTCTTGGATCCCATTGACAAAATTGTGAAATGTTTGCACAAAATACACAGCCTTCTGATAGACCTGACTACTCCGGATCTGCCTTCCCTTATTCAACAGAAACCTAGCCCAATATGTCAGTACACGTCTTAGCTCCATTATTTGTATTCTCAATGTTACTTCTTTCATTTTTCTTTTTATGGTTCTAACACAATAACTCGCAGCTTTTCTAAAAACTGCTCAAACTAAGCTTTCGCCAAAGCAGAAATACACTCGGGATCGCGATGAACACAAACAATCAAAGCTCAAACCTTTGCAAACTCAAAGCATCACCCCTGTATCGACTAGAATCAAAGTGGCCAAATAATACTACCTCCTAGGGTTCACAGAATCACAGCAATTATCAGCAACAGAGCAAATCACATGACTAACCTACATGCAACAAAGTCATCCAAGAGCAACTCTTGCGTAAAACCATTAAGGGTCCGTTTGGATAGCAAAAGTGGGTTGGGGGGGGGTGAGGGAAAAGGAGGGAAGGGAAAGGAAGAGAAGGGAAGGGGAGGGGGAATGAGAAGTGGATGTTGGGATACAATTTCCCTCCAAATCATGCCTATTGT
>JAOWBH010000042.1:1089973-1111504 GCA_028566215.1 Silene coronaria
CCCGTATCCGATACGTATCGTGTCGGATACGATACGACACTTCGATACTTAATTTTAGACCAAAATATCGAAAATTTGGCACAAAATAGCCGTATCCGATACTCCGATACGTATCATGTCCGATACTTGCACACGTGTCAGAGTAACATAGAAATAATCTTATGATCCTTAAGCCAACATATTCAACGGTAACCTGGCAATAGGGATACTTCAATGGAGATGGATAAAGCTGCACCACCCTAGCTGCACCTAAGCATTTTTCTTTCACAATGAAAAAAGAAGAGCCAAAGAAAACAAACTAAGGGGGTGTTTGGTTCGCAAAGGGGAAGCAAAAGGAATCAAGAAAGGGATACAAGGGGAAATGAAAGGAATGGCCCTTGGTTCTCTTAATCTATTTGGTTTATGCATGTAACTATGTAAGGGAATGATACACAAACCCAACAACCAACCTAAAGCCACCAAAATCACCTCAAAACCGCCATCTGGACCCAGAAACCACCACCCGCTGACCGTTGCCGAGGCCGGCGACCACCTCCCCCACCTCACTCAGATCTGGAGATCTGGTGTTTTGGGCTGTGAGAGAGGGGTTTTGGGGTGGGATGGGGTGGGGTAGAGAAGTTTGATGGGGTTGGAGTGGGAGAAGGGGGATCTCCGGCGAGGAAGTGGCATATGGAAGGGGCGCTGATGGCCATCGCTGACACTGGTGATGGTGCCGGTGGGGGAGGTGTTGGGTGTTGACGGTGGGTATCATGGTTTAAAATCTCGACCAAGACGTATTGTATCGTCCGAGACGTATCAATATCGGAAACGGCCGATATCCCAAGATGTAGGGTAAATTTAAAATAGGAAAATATCGGCCAAGATGACCGACGACTCGAGGATGAATGAGTTACAACTTGTAGCAGACAAATTTTGTAATGAAGGCGCTCTAGAAAATAGTATAACATCGGCCATGTTAATTATTCTAAATAAAAATTAATCTCAACTTTATATGAAATGGCAATAGATGATAAAATATTTACAAAAGCTTGTAAAATGAATATCACCACGATTTGGAGAGTGAAGGCCAAGTCGAACCGTTACCGTGACCGATAACGTGATTTAAATCATGGTAGGTATTGGTGGTTGAAGGGGTGGTATTTAGGTAATACTTAATAGGGTAAGGGTTTAGAAAACGTATGGGGTAGGGTGTGGGGAGTAAGGTGTAATACTAATCTGAATATCGGATAAAGGGTAATGAAAAAGGTAGTTACCAAACACCAAGGAAGGAAATGGGAAAATTTTATTCCCTTTCCTGTAATCCCCCAACCAAATGTCCAAAGGCCCTCTAAAGAGCAAAACACTAGGATAATTTCTACAAATCATGACGTCTCACAATTCTTTCGCAATGTAGTGACTAGTGAGGGGTTCGACCATAAGGACTTAAGGAGGGAGGGGAGGAGAAAGGTAAAACCTCAAATGAACATAACTTTCACAGTAAATAAAAGCACACAAGAGTGACAAGTCACTTCTAGGGGATATGAATTGATAAATTTAAAATGAAAATCCTACCTGTAATTGGAGAACTTCAGACACTAGCATTCTTTTCATATGAGGAACAGTCAAAAGCTGAGATGGGGTTTGCCCAAAATAAGCTATTTGATCTTGAGTAGCACGTTGTTGTACCTTCATACAATCAAAAAGAATTTGTGGGAATTAATTATGCAGCAGTATTATTTCACCCTCTTTTACTATCATAAATATAAACTGGACATGCAAAGATCATTGCGAAAATAGCATGGACACATAAGGCTCACTTACGGGGTCTGAGATCTTGTCAATGTCAACTGTTCCTTCATATGTAATGTAAAAGAATACATTATTGGCCGCTATTGCTTCTTTTCCCCTTTGCTTGTACCTATATGTCAAGCACATCATAATTTCGAGTCAAGAATAGCCACTTAATCAGCTTTTATAAGAAATGCTCAAATTTTAGATATATGAAGATAGCTTTACCCAAATATGAGGTCAATCCACTCATGCAAATGAGCAGAAACGTGCTCACTCTCAAGAGCCATTCTATGTTTATGGATAAATTCAACAGGATTTCCAGCCCAAGGAGGGAGCTTGACTGAATCTGGTTGGTGACAAGGGAAGAACAGTATTACACATACAGTAATGCCCAAAATGACTAAATATAATCGGCAAACTATTTATTGATAACATACCAAGCTTTTCCCCAAGTTGTGTAGTACCAAAATCTATAGCGTTCTCATTTGTTACAATCTCAGGAAGGTAAAACAGCTCCGGGACCTAGGAAATTAGCCCAAAGTATCAAACCGCTTGTCAACTACATATATTATGGACAAGGACAACAAACTTCTGAAGTGATCTACAAAACAAAACATACCAATTCCTTCACATCGCTCATGTCCTCAAGAACTCCATCCCATGTAGTAGCAATATCGAGAAACATCCTGTCTGCATGGTCAAACTTTCCACCTTGAAGTTGTATAGAATGAGTGGTGAAAGGCTCCAACCGGACTAGGTAATACAACACCTGTGAAGAGAGAACAACTATAAAGCTAAGAGTACAAAAACATGGAATCATATTTCCAATTCGTTACCCCCTACAGGGCAGAAAAAGTGAGACACTGGAATATATACTTCCAACACCACAGAAAGTAAAACCTCTTCTTTTATAAGCCTTCGATCTCATCAGGTTCAAATGCTCACCCAACCATTTGCACACACATCATTATGTTCTCTCACTTTTCATTAAAGTCAGCAAAACAAATCCATCATGAATATACTTTTTTCACAAATTAACAATAAGATCACAAGGATAAATGAAAATAGAAACATACAGTTCCAGCACTTGAATAATGAGAGCCATAATGGAACTTTGGGATAACTGGATCATCAAAGCTGGAATATCGCTCCTGGAATTTTTTCAGCCGTTCTGAATTCAGGGCACCAACAGGCTGTCAACAAAATCAATTGGTTAGCCAACAGGAGTTTCAATTACCTTATAGAAAAGCTCAAAGGAGCTATTCTACCTTTGATAGGTCTCGATAAGAAGAAGGATTCGAAAGATCCAGATTCTTTGAAGAATAGTCAGCGAGAATCCAAGGAAATACTGGATACTGCATCAGGCACAAGTGAAAAGGCAAGATATTAGCAGCTGTGGAGTGTCATAATCATAATCAACACGAAGCTTCTCACAAATATTGTAGAAGCATAAGACACCTGGGTGATATCGTTGTAGCTTCGCCCAGCCAGTGTGTTGAGTTGCATTAGGTATTCGAAGTTGCTGATCTGGGAAAAAAAAAAATCAGGATGCCACTAGATCAATTTCACAAATAGTTGAAACAAAATTTGTTAATACTGAATACCAATAGAGCAGAGATGTTTTTGGTACCTCCCACCGAGCCCAACGCTCCATTAGTTGAGTTCTTTTAAGAAGTTGATCAGGTCTCTAAGAAGTATAGTCATAAATAAATAAAATTATAGTCAAACAGAAATAAAGAGCAACAAATTTACAAATTTTTTTCCACGCTTCGGAGTTAAATTTGACAAATTAAGTAGCATTAAGACAAACCTGAGTTGCCAGATATATGTTGTTCAAATGAGGAGGATGCGCATGAACAATAGCACGATATGCATTTTTTCTACCTTCGCTGGTCTACATTTTGAGCATCAATGACAAAGAACGGTAACAACCCAAAATGAATTACTGGACAGGAAGTTGGTTGAACTAAATACAAGCATAAAAGACAGAACAGTAAGTAAAATAAATACCCCAAAATCAAAAAAGTAATTGGAACGATCAAGCATGAACAGCTCCAGTGCACTTCTTCTCAAAAGATACCTGCAGATAGGCGATAGCAATCCGATAAAAACATAATCAGACAAGTATATCACAGACTCACAGTATAAAATTATAAAGCTTGGAGGAACTGTGCTCGACAAAGACAAACGATGGAAATGCTTCAGGGTACATTTTTTAACTTCTTGGTACTGAAAATTACCAAAGATTTAACACGGGGGATAGAAGTTACATAAACTGACATTCCAGATTATCTTACCTTCTACTATAAATTTGATGAAGTGAAGATATTAACCAGCTACGATTCTTTTCCTGATCTTGGCTTTCAGAACCATGATCCAACTCATTTCCTGAAGAACTAACTTCGTTCTCAGCAATGAAGTTGATCTTTTTTGTTGTTATCTGATCATGGCAAGCATGATATGTCATTAAAAGTTGTATTATGAGCTAATAACAAATGAGGAAAAATAAATCAAGATAACACCTTTCCAGTGAAATGCAAATCTGGAGATTTAACATAAATAGTTGTCCCCAACAAAAACTAAATATTTTTGAATTTGTCAGGAACACTCATTTCACTGCACTGGATATGTCTTACGCAGAACTCCAATAGATAACACTAAAATAAATGGGGCGCTTTTTAGTACAGATTGCTTTGAAGCTTATCAGAAGAGCTCACTACTCACTAGTGCAGCAACTTGAAAAGTAATCTTGCTCATGTTTCATGAACAACGAATCAGAGAAACTAGAATGTATATAGCTCAGGCAAGCAAATAGAAATCTTGATGTATACAGGATTTCACCGCTTATCACTAATCCTCGTACTCTCTCTGACCTCATATGGAAAGCAGAAATTATCAGGGAAAGATGTCTTTTGTCTACACTCGATCTAACAGGCATAACACCCACAATCTGAAGGGGACAACCTTCAGAAACCTTCTACTATACGAGTCATTTTTTTTTAGTAAACAAAAAGCATCTTCTCTTGGCACAATTTCTGTTTGATCAACTCAATCTTCATATTCGTGGGAAGTTCATCTTCGAAAGAAGTAACCCTTATGGGGTTGTCTCCAAATGTCCCTTGCACAGTTGCGCTAAATCTAAAGAACAATCGTGATAGGAGAAGAGTCAGGATGAATACAAAATACATCATATTAGATGATGTACTTCCCTATAGAGGCACTCCTGAAGGACCGACCACCTTCTATGAGGAGCTAAGCTGGAGTCTTTCACTTGGCTATATTTGCAATAACTATGTGTCAGGGTGTTAGCCCATGGTGATTATCACCAATGTAATTCCCAAGTGGTCTAATCATCTGTAGCACTTCTATGACATTTGCATATCACGTTTTCAGGTTTGATGCAAGTTTGACTCATAGTTTCTGAAAATCTCCCCTTCCACAGATATTTATTTAGTTTACTTAAAATGGGAACATTGCAATTCAGAAAATATAGTGACATTAGCCAGCACAGGACATGCAACACTTACTTGAAAAGTCCCATGAGCAACCCTCAGAGGCTTTACCATGGAGCATGGAATTTCAATCAAAATTCTCTCATCGCGCTCACTAGGAACATATCCAGGTGCAACTGCAGAAGGATCTTCAGCTATTTCTTGCCCACTACTAGTTCGTGGATCATTAAATTCTGCTGATACCTGTACTGAAGACTCTGCGCCATTGGATTCCCTTGGGTAATAGTCCTCATTCGGCTCTCCGCCAAAATCACTGCTCGCCCTATTGTTAACATCGTCTTCATTTATTACCTCCACAGATATTGCCTCTGCTACAACAGAAGCATTTGCTGCACTTACTCCTTTCTGATTAGCATGTGTATCGGCTCTATCATCTTCATAATTAGCCGCAGCACCAACATGCGCAGAGCCTCTATAATTCTTCCTCAAGCACCTTCTCATTCTTGAAGAGGTTTCCATGACATCAAGCTTCCAGAACACCTGAAAGAACAATCAATTTGAGCAGATCTGTTACCTTTCAAAACACTTGGATAGAAGATACAACTAGCAGTCTAGCACTGTCTTCCTTCACAGAAGTCACCCAAAGATAACAATATCATCATGAAAAATACAATGCGTGCTACATACATGTTCAGGGTTGCATAAGGCGTCACTGAATGGCCCAAAAAGACAATTTGTCTCTAATAAATAATGAATGAGTTTTCTCCAAGCACGAGTCCCTGATGCCAGGCGGTGGCGTGATAACATATCAACTTGAGAACGCCTGTCAATCTACAAAAGAATAACAACAATACATTCATACAAGATTAGAATTTTCCATATTCATATTTCATAATACTGCCAATCATAGCAATCGTTCATGATAAAACTCAACACAAACCTCTGATCGCTGAATGTTCCGCGCCAAGGCAAGAGTTGCGACAAGGACTGCAATGAATTTGTAGGATAGAGCATTAAAGTCTTTGCCGTAGACAGACCTAGTACCAACTGGCTGTAAGCACTCCATCCATGCTGTTGCCATCGCCTCGGAGAGAGTCCACCTCTTGACACGTTCCATGTCACTTGCATTTCTTCGCTGTGCCGAAGTGGCCATTGCTACAGCACTTAGGCCCCTCCCTGAACCAATTTTTGCATTGCGTTCCAGGTCACGGGCTGCAGCTAAGGCAGCTGCTTTTGCAGATGCCTTGTCCTTTGGTGTACCAACAGATGTACTACGGACCTGTGATGCTTTCTGGAAACTTGAAAATGTCTGAAGCTTAGCTGCCTTACGCTCAAGCAATGACATGTCCCGTTTAAGATGAGTTGTTGATGCACGTGTTGGGGCATCGCCCCCAGATGCACCAGCAGCAATCATTGCCAACGCCATTGCAGCAGGTGGGGATGCAAAAGCAGCGGCCCAGGCTGGAGATACCATGGCAAGAGCACCCTAAAACAGCAACATAGATTGTCTGATGAGTGCATCACACCAATATAAAGATATTTGACATATACATCGTAAAAGACCCAAATCCTGATTATGGACACCTGGTGGTGAGATGGCAGAGGGTGGTGGTGGTGAAGAAGTGGAAATAGAGGACGTATTATGGAAAAGCAGTAAAGTACAAGGTCAGAGATACTCTTAAGTCTTAATACAAGGAGTTATGTTTCAGCAAAAAGGAATCAAGATTTCAGCAGTATTTCATACGGAGTATTAAACAACGAACTGACTTTATGACACTAAAAGACGTCATTCACCTCCACAGGTAGAACGTCAGCAGCTAAAGCCCGGTCATCAACAACCAGAGGATTAAAACCATCAGCAGTTGCAAGTTCGTGAATTCCAGCTAAAAGTGGCCGCCATCTTCGTAAAACGGCTACAAATGGAGGCATAATAGCCTCTAGATATTGTTTGCGAAGAGGAATCCTCTCTTTTCCAACTGCATGCCACACCTGGATCAATCGTCAAGATCATTAATAAAGTCAATAATAAATGGAAACTCATGGAGCCCATTAATCATAGTCAATGATCTAAAGTGAAATGGGACGTAGCATATCGCTCCTAAAACTACAGAGAGCAAAAATCAAAGTATGCAGCAGTTAATGTCTACATATACTCATATAGCAAGCAATTTTACTATGGGCCTTTGCTTGGATGGAGCAATATGGAAGGTTAGAGAGTGGAAAATTTTGCTTATCTAGTCGGTTAATTGGGTACGAGGGGAATGACGAGATCAACTTTGCCTCCTACAACTCTACAAGGTAAAATTGACACTCTTTCAAGAGGAGAGAGATTTGGAAGGACAATGATATTGATCCATTCCTCCTCATCTTCCCTACCCTCTTGAGTCCTTAATGTGTACCCGAACAACGGATAAGAGTTAAAAATAAAGACAAAAAACTGTACAGTTGAGCTCCGCAACTTGAACTTATAATAGACAACACTGAAGAAGCTAACCTCAGAATAAAGTACACATGACGCAACAAGCACTCTCTGTCGTTTGGATTCGGAGATGGGCATGTTCAGAACAGGTGAAAGCACGCTGAACAAAACATTAGCAAGAGTTCAGCTATCAACAATTGAAAGATAGGTAAAACGAACAAAACCAGCACAAAATAAACAATTTTATCACCATGAGTAGCACACATAAATTCAATCCAATTGGCAGAATCTGGCCTCACTCATTAAAAAACCAGTCTCTTATCTTGATCATTAAATCTAAGTGCTGATCAACAGATGAAAAATGAAATATGCCCACAAATCAAAATAGTGCTATAAGAATGGAATTTCTGAAAAGAATTGTATACTTTGCTAACGAGTAAAACAGAGCACATACACAATATCTCTTGTACAAAACATATCAACAAGAATTTTTTTATAAGGTAAGACGGATCGAGAAAATAAATTAACAGAACGTTTGCGTTAAAAAACAATTTCAATTCATGGTAGACCTCTGCTTACACTTTTTGCATAGAGACCGCTTTCTTTTAACTTCTAGGAAGTGAAATTTTTGGAAAGAACTTGGGCAACTCAGATTGTAGATAGATGTACCCGGGAATTTGGTGACACAAATGAGAACATAGATGCCAAATTAATATCCATGGCAGCACATATATTACAAAATCCAATCAGAAGCTACAAGAAAATGATCGCTCATGCAAGATCCAAAAATATCTCTACCAAAAAAAAAGAAAAAAAAAAAAGAAAAGAGGCAATTAGAACTAATATAAAAAAGCACTAAAGAAGCTGAATCACACATAAATTAGCAAGCACATAATACTACATAAGTGAGAGCGCAGAACAAACCCTAGAAACTTCATGTAATTGGAATCAGACAAAAACTTGTTCGGCGGTTTGCCTATAAGGTTATGGTCAGATCGGGGGGGGGGGGGGGGGTGTTATTTTATATTAAACCGTAAAACTTCTTTAAGAAAGAAGAAGTGCCATCCACTTTTAAAAATGCGATGTTACAAATTTTGACAAGTCAAACTATCATCTTAAAAATATTGCAAAATATACCATATAACCCAACTGGTCTGACCACAAACAACAATCTGATCCCCTATTTGGACGGTCAAATTATCTGTTTTCAAATGCCTTAGTAGTAAGTAGGGAGGGGTTCAACTCTCCATCTCAACACCTTTTATTTCCTTTCTTCCCTCCACATCAAGTCAGAGGAGCTTAGTGTAGTCAAACATACACATATAAGGGAAAATAAAAGGTTGGGTCTACCAAATTGCCTGCCATGTTGAATGATTATAGCCTGCAGAAGATCACAGTCATAAGATATAAAAACAAAGTCTTATACTATTCATTTACCTCCACAGCAATGCTGATCTAGGTTTTCTTGTAGAAACTCTGCCATAGTTATCAGTAGCCATGTTGACTGATTGTCTATGTAATCCATCATAAGATGCATCATCAAAAGTTGAATTCCTCATGAGCGCACTTTCATCGCCACTGTCTTCTTCTCTCATTGATACAAGCACCATCCGAAGCATACATAAGAATGGTTGATCACTATCCAGCAATTGATAAAGAGCTGCCATACCTCCCATTCCTGTACCAGAGCCTCCACCAATTCCAAGACCGCCACCTAGTCCAGATTCATCTAACAACAATGCTTGCAACATGGTCATAGATTTTTTTAACAAAGGGAGCTCAACCCAACTCCCACTTTCATCTGTCTCTAAAACAGAGTGCCAAGATTCCCAACCACTGCCACCACCACCAAACATCGATGTTTTGGAAGGAACACCAACACCATACCACATGCGGCTCCTATATTTCCATCCCTCAGACAAATCTTTTGCACAACTTCCATATGATGCAAAGGCACAAGAGACTGATTCATATGGTTCAGCTGCAGCTGCCGCTGTCAGTCTCTCCATAACTGCTGCGGAGATTTGACCATTTTCATCAGCCATTGAAGCAAGGACCTGATTTGGCTACAAATTGTAAGTATCAATTCTAGAATAGTAGAATGATTAAGCCTAACACTAGCAAAAGAATGTATCTCTCATAAATGCATATCAAAGTCACAAATCAATTTAATTTTACAAGAAACATTAAAAATGAAAGGCACATACATCAAGAGGGAGTGACTTGTGGTCACCCAAAGCATCCTTCAGTTCTCCAGCTCCGACAGATAAGGAATTTGAGCTGCCAGTAGATGGTATAGAGCCATTAACAGTCCTTTGAGCACAAAACAGTTTGCTCTGCAAACGTAAGTGATCCTCAACTAGCATCAGAATCACAATGGCATTCTCTACCAATGCCACAGAAAGTTGAGCAGCATTCTCAGCTTCTGCCTTGGCATTTGTTGGTGATGAACACTCTGCTGCAACACCTGCTGCTGCAGCAGCAATTACTTCAGTCTGCTCAAAGACATATATGAAAGTCAGTAAAATTATCCATCTTATTAGAACAACGAAACATGGACATTAATGGCAGTTTCAAAACTCTATAATATCTCCCTGTCTCCACTGCCTTTCATGAGGGCTGAGAGATTTACTATATAGTTTCAAGTTCCAACCATAACTGTTAGTTTTATAGTTAACTAACAAAACCATGCTTATGGCTTATTAACCAACTTACCATAATTCTCTCCTTATGCTAAGAACAGTGATCAGAGATAGCCACCATTAAGTTCCCTAAGAGGAAAAAGGTTTTTGACTCCATGTCATATTTTCTACACAGAAGAGGTGTTCAGAACAGCGCCTTACCTGAACCTGAAGTTCCCTGGCTGAGAAGTCTAATAAACTCCCTAGAAGCCTTCTCTTGAATATCGGTAATGATTCTTCTCGTCTTTAGTGCAGACATAAAATAATCAGTTAGCATAATATTTGAGAAAAGGTCAAAATAGATATCAGAAACAAATAACTAGTCACAATGATATTTCTTTCTCAAGCCACTTATATTATCTCTAGCATTAAAAAACAAAAACACTACAACAGATTTGCCAGACAATATCTTGTCAAAGGGAATACTCTTATAAATGACTATACGACATACGTTTTCTCTCCATCCAACGGATAACTTTTTCGATCAAAAGAAGTGTTAGCAATACATATAAGCTATAGAGAGTGTTGTCCTGTATTTATGGTTCACTGGAAAAATACAACTACAAAATAGCTTGGTAGACTAATAGTCGCACATATCTGTCAAATCTAGTTAAAATGCCTCCTATTATGATATGTTTGCCCACATGCAAGTGTTTTGCATTGATAAATAAAGGAAATAATTGATAGTTTAGAAAACCATGGTGTTACTCATCATTCCTCCAGTTGCCCTCCACATTGATAAAATAAGAAAGAATTGATAATTTAAAAAACTAAGGAGTTAGTCATCGGTCTCCAATTGCCAATTGGTTCTGCAATAGAACTTCCTTCACGCTTATGAAGTTGACTCAATCTCTAGTCTACTTATCTGTCCCAACCAGACAATATCAAGCTAATTAGTCTTTAAAATCCAACATACTTCAACCATCCAGCATTGTAATATGCTACATCTACCTCTCTGACTCCGATGCAACTAGTACGAAGTCTCCCTCCAGCTTGACGTATATGCCCACCCCCATCATACACATCAAAATTAATGATAAATCTCTTCCTTTGTTATTCATCGATTTGTAATGGTCTATATTTATGCAGGACACTGAATCACAAGAGCAAAAAAAAAACATTCAACACTTTTCTAATGTGATCTAAAATTTTCCCAGGTATCAAAGAACATGATCTGAGATCACCTTTGAGTTAGCTAGTGACAGAATAAAAGATCATAAAATAATATAAAATTCTCTCCCCACGGTAAGACGACAATAATTTGTCAGTTCCATATAGACGCTGACAATTGAAGCCAATATTGGATGGCAAGGTGGTACCTAATGCGTTGCTCCCCAGTGCTGGATCCACCCACCATAGACAACCACTCTGCACAATGAATTGTAGCCTCTATATCCTGTACTCAAACATAATAACAAACTCAGCACACAAGAATTAAAAAGGAAAAAATACAGGACTGAAGCTGAGAGAACACAGACAAGCACAATGAAAGGAGTTTCCTAAAAAATTTGCTTTGCATGGAGTCAAGAACAAAAGCGCGCAGGTAAAATATTATTGTTTGGTAGAAAGATTAAAAAGATAAAATCGAAACATTGATGAACCTTGGCAACAAAGACGCATATTGTGAACAATGCACCATCACAAGACAAGTCCTATTGTAGGTGGAGTTTATGTCCTATTGCAGGTAGATGTTTTGTCAATGTCCATCGCTTATTGGAGGCTACATATTGCATATTGTGACAATAACAATAATAACCTTACAATCATATTCCCAAACTAATGTATATTATTAGGTGTTCTGATAATTTATTTATCAAACTTTTCAAGGACAACTTAATGGAAGCTCCACAATAAAGATCATTCATATCTTTCAAATGCTTTAATTTCCTACTTTTGATAGCCAAAATCCAGTGATCGCCATTGTAAGAGTTTTCATTGCAAGTATGCGCGTACACCAGATACACAAAAGAAGAGAGTACGCATGTAAATGTACCCACCTTCCATCCATCCTTATGTCGCATTGAATGCTCTAACATGATGATCAAGAAATTATGTATAAGGTCTTCTACATCTCCCAAGTTGGACAAGTTCAAACCTTTTGCAGGCCCTCTCTGGTCCGACAAGAGAATAAAAATATCAGTATGATTAACAAACTAATTAACCAATGCATAAAGGGCCATAAACAAACTAATTCAACAAGCATAGCAAGATGGGTGTAGAAAGATATCTCGCCCATTATATCAGACCATCTATTATAAACTACTACATAAAAAGCAAATGTTATGCGTTTGGAGATGGACTACCTCATAATTTGAAATAAGAACCTCCAAAAGCCACTCAGGCCACTCCTCCATCTGTATAAGGGAACTCCTGTTTGTTGGATGACTGCAAGCCAAAAACAGAAGATCCTGAAATCAAGTAGACAGCAGTTTAGAAACTACTACTAAGAAAATAGCGATTTAGAAACTACTACTAAAAGAGAAGATAGCCCAGTTGCTAACAAGTAATAAGCTGATGGCAATCTCCACACTAACAGAAATTTTGAAATATCAAAAAAATGTAGTTTTTCTCTAATAGCACAGAGAACTGAATCACATTAGTTCATCGACAGAAAATGAGCACTGATATTTACATGTAACAGTATTAGCTACAAGAGATTTCTAAGGCACGCGTATTTGTAAATAAAAGAGTAATAAAATGGTGGTACTGCCTTCAAATATGCCTGAAAGTAAATTTTAATTAAGATAGCACAGAATATAAACTTTTTCTAGAAATACAAAGTAAAATTTTACCAAGTCCTAGAAGTATTTTTTTGAATCTTGCTAGAAGTGAAGGAGAAAATGAACCTAGACGTGGGAGACAAAAGAAGGACACAAGCGAGGAGAGATGGTGGGAGAGGGTACATCCCAAGTTTCTAAAGCTAACAACGGCTATGAACTCAGATCCGAACTTCAATACTTCACGTAAACAAGACATGTTCCACCAAAAGTCTAGTAATTCATCTCTCAAACATTGACCATTTCAATTACTCATGATATTATAAATATTAACAGCAAGTGTTGTATTGAGGAACGAGGATGTCCAGAACATGGCTACTTGCTATATTTTTGAAGTTTGATTGCAGTGGATTTCTCAAACTGCTTTAGTAGTTGATTCGTTGGAGTTTATCACTTTATCTGCAGGAGGGCGATTTATCTAGCCTCTTGTTGGGCAGACGCTATTGTGGTTCTAGATTTCTAAGGTGTTCAAATTCTCCTTATATAAAGAAACTATGCTCTTTTTCAATTTGAAGCCTCCTTGTCTGCCAATATGTCTCTGATATTTTCGAAATTATGAGAAGCCAAACGATTATAAACATACGAATACGCTCCCGTGGGAGAGAGAAAGGTCAGACCTGTAGCACCCGGCTCTGCAACACTGCAGACGCATAGGGAAGCGACCTTAACAGTACTAGCAGAAGCTCGATATGTTCAAACTGATGTCCAGAATCATACAAGTTCAATCCATCTTCAGTCGATGTAGCATTTATCTATAATAATAGAGAATAAAACGTCAAGGACTCGCTCAACGGATTTTTGCAATAAGGTAATAGAAACATGATAACAACTATCAAGTAGATAGCAGCTGTCACCACCACCTTTTAAAACATAAACTGCATTAAAAGAAAAAGAAAAAAGTGTTGTCGTGTGAGAAGTGGGAGCATCCCCCCTCTCCCTCACACATAACAAATTAACCACCCACTTAGTCAGCCAGCAGGAGTGTAGAAAAACTGCTTTCATGGGAAAAGAAAGATTTAGGAAATCCACCGCGAACCAGCTTCACTGATTCAAACAGCAATCTAAATAAACAAATAAGAAAGGCCTTTACATCCATACTTGCCTCATTACAGAAACTACCACCTCAAACTTAATGAGTATGTCACGAGGACTCGAAGTTTAAAAACTTACATGATTCCTTCTACACTGAAAAACAAAATTGAATGTTTTCCTCACCCCAACTACTTGCTGGAGTTAACTGATATAGCAAAATACAAACACCAGAGAGGTATTAAGTTGAGTTACGTAAAGTGGAAAGCAAAAGGGTGTTCTAAATGCTCACTCATACCATCAACTCTACTTTCTCTTCCTTACATCAATACTCCGTCAGTAGAAGGGGGATGGGAGAAGAAAATTTAGGTTTTAGGCTGATATAGTGATATCCAAGGAAAAGTAAAGAAGGCTAAAACATGTTTACGGTCGACATAGATGCAAAAGGTTTTTATTAGCCAGTAAAAAGATAAACCAGCTCAAATTTAGATTGTTAGAGGCTTGAGTTAGTCACCACAAGTTCAAATCTGAGAGATACCTTAACGCATTAACCCCTAATTTAAATGAAGTGGATAACCCAGTATGAGGATTTCTTGGGGAGTCTAGCCCTCAAACCTGCCTATCATTTTCCCCTGACATGATCCCTGACCAAGACTAGGATAGAAAGGCTAATGGGCATCCCATGCATACCATACAGAAAAAAGTGCATTGAAAACAGAACGAAGAAAGGTTGGATGATGGAGCTTAAAATATACAGACCAGACATGCATAAAATGTTTAGGGAAGTAAACGAACAATAGATTAAGCAATATATACAAATAAAAACTCAAGAATCAACCAACTAAAGTAAACACATACCGAGGCTGCAAATAAAGCAGTATACACATTGATAGTCATGAGCCTTCTAGGAGCTGCCTGAAAAGCTTTCTGCAAAGCAAAAAGGATAAGTGACACTTTATCATCAAACATAGAGCCACCCGAATCAGGTGTTCCAGCACTGCTTGCAACGTCTGGTAATGGGCCATTGGACTTAAGTTTTAGTTGTCCAGAAGCAACTAGAGTACCCAAAAGTTTGATAATTCCAACCACAATACCATCACTTCTGTCGAAATTGTACACATTGTTTCTGGCACTATCGGCGCTAATAGATAAATTTATTCCACCGACATTTGTCACAAATAAGTTCTCTGTGACAGATGTCATTCTCTCTATAGGCATTCCTGTATCACCGAATTCACCATCATCATCTAAAAGATCAAGATCAACTGTCTTTGAAATACCGAGGCGTTCAGAGTCCAAATTGCTTTCAGATGCAGGTTTCTTTACTTCTAAAGATGCAAGTCTATTATCATCGCCACTTTGTGATCCTCCACGGTCCTCAGCCAAATCCTTATCGTCGTTCTCAACAGGGTAGTCGAAAAAATCCTGATCACCAGCCTTTGCTTCACGTTGCAAGAGAACGAGTACTGTCTCTATCCCACCACTTGAGATAAATGCCTCGGCGAAATTCTGAGCTCTTGAGGCATTTGGTTGAACCACCAACCTATAGATTAGGTGCAAAACTCTTGCAACCTGGACAAAATTAGAACAGTTATGAACGGACTAAAAATATTCACTTCCAAGAAAAATGACAATCACAAACCAACAATCAAAACTCATTTTGATTAGTTATCAAGATGTGTCAATGTGTGACTAAATTGATTCACTTTCAAAATCAAAGTCAGTACGACAGTAACAAACCAACGATCAAACTCATTCAGATCAATATATGTGAACAAGTCAAACCCATGACTGAGTTAACAGGATAAAAGAACACAGATTATTCACAATGAATAAATGCATTAGCATGAATGATGAAGATAAAATCATAGCTAGGGCAGTCAAACATAGAGATTATGTAAGGGGACCTTGCTGCAAATAGTAGTGTGGATTATCCTCTCATTGTGTGATAGTTTGAGAGCGTAATTACTCATCTCTCGTTGTGTATATAGGCATCAAACTTAGGGTGTCTTTCTGTATATGGACGTCACCCCTGTTGAGTCTCTTTGTAGATGGCTGCCACGCCGCTACATCTATGATGTCTCTTGTTCATGGTCGGCACCCCGTTGGTGTCCATTAATTAATACCATACTATATCTTACACGTCAAAGAACAATAGTATGATCTGGTTAAAACTATGTGACTGAGGGATTTGATATAGTAGGTATCTTTATTTGGTTAGATTTACTTCTGGAATGAGTTATTGGTTCCACTACATACCTCTGTTTTGTTTGGCTTTCAATCGATGGTCGACCAATCAAAACAAGCGAGGCAAGAATACCAAAAAAATGGAAAAAAAAAACAAGAGTGCAAGTTTGGCCCTGGAAACAAGACGGGATGAACAAGCCCCAAAGTGGAATTTGTAAGGGAAAAGATCAAATATGGTGAATGACTATTTTCTTCCACTATTCTTCATCAGCCTTCCAAACAGAAAACTATCAAGGGGATTAAAGGGGTTTCCAAATCCAACACAACCAAAACCAAACTCAAGTTACGTGTCTGGCCATCTGCATCATTGCAAGCCGGTCACTGATTCCAAGATCCATCAAACCAAATGCTTAAATAGCCTAGTAAAGCTAAAAACAACCTTTGGTAGATAATCACGTGCTATAAATAAATCCCTGTATAGGGTCACATGTCTTTAACATTGTTTCAGTTCTCAGATTCTAATTTTCATTGGAAAAGAACACAAAATAATAAAGGGTGATGAGCATTCAAAAAGTCGGAATAAAAACTAGTCTAAAAGAACCGGGTTCAATTACTTTAGGCCATGTTTGGATAGGTGGATTTGAAGGGGAAAAGGAGGGGAGGGGTTCGGAGGGAGGCAATATATTTTGTTTGGATATCAAAAAAGAAGGAAGAATTTGTATGGGAGGGATCCCTCCATTTCCCTCCTCCAACACAAATTAATTCCCATCGAACAAAGGAAAGATTGCCCATCTCATTGGGCCTTAATGAGGATTGTTGTCCCTGTTGTATAATCTTTTAACATCACCCCAGCATCTTAGAGGCATACACCTGTAGTGGGATAGGGGTCAAATGTATGCACCCTCATCATTGTGATGGAAACAATACTAAATTATTTTCTGGAGACCAGTACTAAAAATTGCATCGAGAGATGCATCAACCAAGTACTACTTCATGTCTTCACGACATAAGAAGAGCTTACAATTTAAGCTGTCAATGTGATCTATTTTCCAAGTCCTTGAAAGGATAAGGATGATTCTTTTAAAACCCATATAGATGACAATTTGACTCCATTTCTTATGATTCTTTCTAAAATAGCAAGTGATACATGTCGACTTGTCAATTTGTAATCCAACTAATGAACAACGGCTAGGATACAAGATGTCAGCCACTCAACAATTTGTGATACTGGAAACAATAAAGCATTCTACAACTAAGAACCCAAGTTTTAAAGACTAGAACACGGACCATAACTCCTCTACAATTTATATGTATGCAGCATGATATTACATCGGCGGTGCAACACAACATCAGGAATGATTTATAAAGGTTTTTAGGGGGCGTTTGGTTCGTGCATAGGTATGGGTTTAGAATCAGAAATCATAATTGGGTGGTATGGGGTTGGAACTCGATTCCTCATACCCGGTGTTTGTTTCAATTTTGAGTGGTATGGGTTTAAAACTCAATTAAGGTTAAAATTTATAAAATAAAATAATTTAAATATTATAAAATCATGAAAATAACTTTTTAATCAATTAAGTATATATAAAAATTTTGTTTTACAATATGTCATAATTTTTTTGTTCATATTTTTAACCAATCAAATTGATACCATGGGTATCAATCTCATACCCACCCCCTCTTTGGGTATGAGAAACTCATACCTCATGGGTTTGAGGTATGGGTATGAAACCCTTATATTTTCCAAACAAACACTTGGTATGGGTTTGGTTCATTCCAAACCCATACCTCATACCTTTTTTTTTGTGAACCAAACACCCGATGAAGATTTTAGCTACACAAATGAATTAGGGCAAAACTGAAGTATATTTAATATTAAACGTAATTGAAATAAGTGATATGATAAACAATAATTAAATTAAAAAACAGATTGAATTAACAAGAGAAGAAAACAAGATTGAACTAAATTGAGCATCTTATTATATGACACATAGTACTCTAAAACATCATTTGACAACCTTATTACATGTTTGTTGAGTAACGAGCATTGATCGCTAAACTCTATGACATTCCACATTCTAAGAGCAAAAACTTGATTATCAACTTCCATCTTAATTAACGATTCATTGCTCATCTTCATTTTAGACTGTTGATATTCACTTCACCATTTCTTAAATGCAGCCCATTGAATTATATTTAAGCATTAAATACCTTCTAAATTTGGTATTAATTTAGGAATTAAGAACTAAATTACACATTAATCAATGTAATTAATACATGTTTTAAGATTTTATTTCCTTTTTTAACTTCTTAAATACAGCCCGGTATGTTGTATTTATCATTATTCATTACTGTCCAAAACATATACCCTTCCATTTTCATGAAAGTAATGATGAATTTGATTGGGGATGCACAAGCTCGGTATTTAGGACGGCTAGGTGAAATGACAGAATCCATAAATATTAACTGCAATTGTTTTCAAGAAGTCTAATTGATGTAAATACATATGGCAATTAAATTCATTTACCTACCAAATTGATCAATTTTCTCATTAATTTGATTTCAGCTCACAACGACGCGTCAGAGTTATGTGGCAAAAGCTTGCTTGCATATTTTCACCATTGATTCAGGTACTTTTTTTTTTCTTGTAATGGCATGTTCATCTCTTCTGAAGTTACTATCATTTGGTACAATTCTTAATATTATATATTCGGTTTGATACATTTCTAATTTTTCGATAAATTTAGTGATGTAATTTGCATTTACTATTAATTGGTGTTTGTTTGCGTTTTAAGCAAAAACACTGGTACATAATTGTAGCTTAGTCAAGTAAGGCAACATGTATATTCCCTTCAATTCACCATTTTATTCCTTATTTCCTTATTTGAATTATTCAGATTATTCAAATTATCTTCCTTAATTCCTATTTTAGAATGTTTTTTTACACCACAATTGTCCTTTATTCATTTTTAATTCACAATTATCTTCCATATTTCTTAATTATTCTTCTTCTCTCTAATCAACAAGCCTCACAATTACATTTTATTCATTTTTATTTCCCTCCTTAATCCCTGTCCACAAGCAAGAGGAAGAAAATGGAGAGTTGGGGGGAGTAGTTAAAGTTTTCACATTGTAATTTATCAGGTCGGTAACCACGGTTACTATTTCTACGTGGTTATGGATTAAATTAGTTGAAATTTGTATTTGTCGTAGTTTAATGATATCGTGTTCATTTTATGGATCATGGATCAGGCACTCTTGTCTCTTAAGTGATATTGTAGTAGTTGGTTACGACTCACGCGTCTCACTGTCATCCTTGGTTGATCAGTTGTACATTGACACACAACAACATCAGCATTTATCAACGTAGTCCCGGTCGTCGTGTAAGTTCCTTTATTCCTTTTTCTGAATACTAGTTGGTTGTCCCGTGCGCGTTGCGCACGAAACCCTAAGATAGTTTAGAATGTTTGCTTTTTAGTGAGTGTGTGTTGACACGTTTTTTTACACGATTAATTGACCTCATCGTTAATAGTGAGCATGTTATGAAGGTATTTTTTTTTGCTGCATTTAAACCACATTAAGTGTTTTCTGAATAGTTTTAATCAACGTTCAACCTCGTCTCGTACAATTAAGCTTTTATTAGGAACATGTATATGTCTACATTAAACTCTACATTAAACTCCATGATATATGTATATGTCTACATTAAAGTCCAATGACTTGTAGTTACTCTGGAAGTTGACGACAAAAACGTCCTGAATTGAAGACCATTTTTTGTCGTTTAGGTTGCCATGGCTGTACCGATTTCTTTTACGAATCCCAAAGCTAGCCAATTTGTATATATGTAAGCAACCTAAACCAACTGTTAATGTTTAAACAAGTTTCAAATTAAATTTTCCATAAGTAAAACGTACAACAAAAGATGAAGATGGCACGCAAAGTTGGTCTCCAATGCTATTCAGATCTTATTTGATATGCTATTCAGATTGTATTTGATAGTGTATTAACATACTCACTCGATTCAAATTATTTATTTTTCTTTTTATTTTATGCTTTTTATGAAAAGTATTTTAATCAAATATAAATAAATGTTTGAAACGAAGAGATGAAAGTATAAAGCTATTGGTTAGACTTGGAAATTTGTACAGTATAATATTACTATAAACCCATGTACTCCATAAGACTTACCGCTAAATTGTTTATAGTGAGAAATCTTGATATAGCAACTGATTTCTATCTTTTTTATTTTTTACCTGCATACATACTCGTAACTTAATTGGTTAAAGAAACTTCAATCGAATAAAATGAACTACTGACATTCAAATGAACCGAAAATAAACATTCACGATAACAAGCGGCGTAATTGGCCATCAGAGATTGTTTTTGAAGAACGCCGTACATATTGGAACAAAAATAAAAAGGCAAAATTGAACAAGAAAGCAAAGCAGTAGGAGGGAAAAAGGAATGGGCGTGGATCACTTTTTAGCAATCCGAGTCGTAGTAACCCTCACTGTCCGACTTATCATCATATTCATAATAAACATTATCGTTTGTGAAGAGTTTGGATTCCGAGTACCTAAGAGGGGGGAGGGAGTGAATTAGGTACCTTTTTAAATTTTTCCAACTTAATCTTTATTGAATTAAAGAAAGTTGATTGACAATGTAAACAACAAAGAGATACAACAACTAAAATGAGTTTTCAGACTTGTATTAATTCATTTGAAAAGTTGCTGTAAAATTAATGCGACAGTTGTTCTGACTGTTACTGGTTCGTTTTTGCAAATGAAGTAAGGCTACTGAACGAAGCTGACGGTATTCGAGACTGTTGCTCGGATTTGAACAAGTTGAATGATAAACTAAATTGCAGCGGAAATAAAGTAAAAGAGAGATCAACAAAGCGATTTTGAATAGGTTCGGCCAACACTCTAAGGGCCTACGTCCAATCCTCTTTTATTGATTATGATTAAGTGATCTACTCTGACTACTTATCAACCCTTACAATAAAAGGAGCAACAACCTACTCCGGTTGCCACTTGAGTTCAAAGACTACTCCGTCTTAGAACTCGAATCTCTATCTTAGAACGTTTACAAGATCAAGGTTTCCTCAAACTTATTCTTAAAAGAATTGGAGAGGTAAACATATAAAATCAAACAATTCTAGATAAAAGAATATGAAATTAAATGCAACAGAAGGACAAACTGTATCACTTGAAGAC
>JAOWBH010000042.1:1117249-1137155 GCA_028566215.1 Silene coronaria
CCAACCTGAATTGAACCGAACTGAAACCGAAATTAAAGGTCAACCGAAATAACCCGTTCGAAAAGAACCCGATCCGAAACTGATCCGATTGACCCGTTTGCCACCTCTACAAGCTTGTGACGGGTTAAATAAAACTTATATGGGTAGATAAAGACAAATCATTTGCAACTCCGTAAGCGCTCTGATTTTTTGTCTTATCTACCCATATAGGTGATATTTGACCCGTTACAAGTTTGTAAAAGATATAACCGTCACAAGGGAGACTTACTGTTCATTTCTTGGGTTAATTTGTGTGGTCTAAATTAAATTACATGTAAGATAATTGTTTTGTGTGCTCCAAATTCACTTTCTTATTCCTTGCGCAAAAGGAAAGAGGAAGATAATGAGAATAAAGTGGAGTAATTAAATAGACAGTCTGCATCTGATCATTCTATATTTGTAAAAGTTCTAAGAGAAAATCATTAATAATATATTGTGTCAGTATATGTGGATGACATGGTTTTGACAGGAATTACACTGGATGAGATTGCTGATTTGCACTACAACAATTATATTATCAGGTGACTAAAAAAAAGCGACAACTGTTAATAGTCGCTAATTTGAAGATTGACAAAAACACTCGGGCGACTATCAAAATTTATTCACTTAACTATTTTGGCGATCGATTTTTAACTCGGGCGACTAAAATCAGCCGACAAATTGGCGACTATCCCATTTCAGTTGCCAATTCAGTCGCCCTTTTGTTTAATAGAAGCATCAACCCGAGATCCCACTCCTTATTCTAACTTTACCCAAAAAAAAGGAACTATCAGATCCTACACTACTACCACCACCACCGAATTTCGCCACCACCCCCGTCACTGAAGCACCACACGGCTACCACCACCATCCGCAACATTTCTCCTCCTCTTCTTCTTCTTCTTCTTCTTCTTATCAAGGTTTGTTTTCTCTGTTTCTATTCTATTTTTAATTTTTTAATTTAATTTTTCTATAAAATGTACAATCAATGGTTGTAATTAGTGTAAAATGATGTTGTTAGACTTATTAATGTTGTTAAGCTTTTAATTGTTACTCCCTCCTATTCAGTCTGTAGTAGACCTGACAAACAGATCAGGTCGTGTCGTGTTCGTGTCAACTTTAAACGGGTCACCATTACCCCAACCCTAACCCAACCCATTTAATTTTTCCATAACTCAACCCAACCTGTTTAACCCATTTATCATATAACAGGTCATTTTTAACTCATCTAAACCGTTAACCCAATTAACTAATAAAATAATAAGCTTTATAGCCCAGTTATTCTAAAAATGATAAATGAAAATACTTATTTTTAAGTTTTTTGATTGGATAGTTGATTTTACCCAAATATATTATAACACTTTTAAATAAATGGGTTATTCGTGTCGGGTTCGTGTCAAAAGAGTTCAACTCTAACCCGGCCCATTTAAGTTTCGTGTCGTGTCCGTGTCAAACCAATTAGTTAAATGGGTCACAACGTCTTAACCCGAACCGCTAACTTCGTGTCGGGTTCGTGTCGTGTCAATAGTTGCCACCTCTAAATAATAGTCAATTTGCAACAATAAACATTCGGGTCGGGTTATTCAGATTCGGGTCTTGAGTTCGGTTCGGGTCGGGTCAATTTTACCAGGTCTAAGTAGGATAACCCGATATGACCCGAATCCGATATGACAAGCCCAATTAGACCCGACCCAAACCCGATATTTACTCTATAAATCAAATAGGGTATCATCCCAAAATTAGTTCACTGTTTGGATTTAGATCATCTCATATCGCATTTAAATATTTGTAAATTTTTAACCCCTTAAAAAAAAAAAAATCTGCTCCCTCAACCAAATTTTATCATACCCCTCTATATTTTGTAGGAAAATTTAAGGAAAAGTATGAATTTATCAACTTTATTCCTTAAATGAAAGAAAAGTTGAGATCCTAAATTTCAATCCGTCTTGCTTGTGACGGGTCGGATTTGAAGACGGGTAGTTTGTGAGAGGAAAAGGGTAAAAGGGACAAAGGTGGGACCCCCATGTGCTTCTCCGCTCACCCTAAATGGGTATTTTGTGAGTGGAAATGGTATCCGTCTCCTTCCGTCACAAGTGAGATTTTGTGCCTAAATTTTTAGTGGGATAATGAAAATGGGATGGGAGCAATTCTCATGGATAAATTGTTGGCTTTTGTAAATTTAGCAAACGGGTTAATTTTCGACGAAGTCATTTCGGATCGAGCTGGTTCATTTCGGCTTCAGGTTATTTTCGGATAAATTATTATTAAGTTATTTGTAGATAATATAATTAGTTTGCAACAACAAATATTCGAGGGTCATACTCATACTGAGTCCGGCCAATTTAAATTCAGGTCAAATCATTCGGATCCGGTCAATTTTATCATATCTAGACTTGGGCTTATGAATTCTTTGAGAACTTATAAATGAAAAAAAATGGAAAAGAAAAAACTTATCTTTAACAGGTGCCACAACACAAAGTTTAGAAATCTCGTCCACTCAAAGAGCCAATACATGATCCACTCCTCCATCACTCACAGTCTCACACTCAGCCTTACTAGTATTGACTTAGACTCTCCTTTTATCATCTTAAAACAATCCTTGTTTTCCTTCTTCTCTCATTTTGTGTTTGATCACTTATTAATTAAACAAACTCAACCATGGCTGCCGTAGTTACTACTGCTGTATCTTTCCCTTCTACTAATTCCACCTCTCTTTCTTCTCGTACTTCCTCCATCATCTCTTCTGATAAAATCTCCTTCAAAAAGGTTTCTTTTCATCTTATGTACATTTCTAATTTTGATTGATGTCCATTGTGCATTATGTTATGATTGTATAAGACGGTCTTATATTACGTTAATTTGATTGTATCAAATCCACCCAACAATAAAACAACCATTACTCACAAGAATTTGTGTCTTGTAAGGTCGTTTTACATTATTACTGAGTATTGTGTAAAATGGATCTGCCACCAGGAAAATCACAGTTTAACAAAGAACCCATCTTAGACATCTTCTTGTGTTAGGCGGTCTTAGTCACATTCGCACAATATGGTCTTTGGTTAAAATATATATGAGTCAGTCTCGTGATAATATTGAATGTTTGTGTTCTCGTTAGGAGATGCAAACATAAGTAGAGACGGGTACGACTTTGATCGTGGTTTTGCAAGACTAGAGTTATAGGGTGTAATAGTGATGATGTTGGATATGGGCAGGTTCCTGCACATTACAGAAATGTGTCTGCTAATGGAAAGGTGGGTACAATCAGGGCAGTGGCAGAAGTGGCACCAGCTACTGCAAAGGTTGAGAAACATTCTAAGAAAATGGAGGAAGGTGTTGTTGTTAACAAGTATAAGCCTAAGAACCCGTACACTGGCAGATGCCTTCTTAACACTAAGATTACTGGTGATGATGCACCTGGAGAGACCTGGCATATGGTTTTTTCCCATGAAGGTAATTAATTTCTTACCTTAAGACAGTCTCCTGCAAAGCGCATATATTTTTTAGGATGTGTACTTATGAGTTATACTAGTAAGAGGAAACTCATGGTGTTGTTGAGGAACGTTTATATGCTTAGTTTACGATTCTGAATCAACGTAACCATGTGGAATTTCGGAAGATCTTTTTGGACACGATCGTTGTTGCGTTATTCTCTTTATAGTTTTAGTAAATTTGGTCTCGTGTCTGCGTAGGTGAGATTCCCTACAGAGAAGGGCAATCGGTTGGGGTTATTCCTGATGGTATAGACAAGAATGGAAAGCCTCATAAGTTGAGACTGTACTCAATTGCCAGCAGTGCCCTTGGCGACTTTGGTGATGCTAAAACTGTGAGTTTCCAATTGTACTAGTTATTGGTCATGTTTGTACTTTTTTGACGTATCATAATTCGCGAGTTAAAGCATTTTCTGTGCAAACTATTACAAATACAGTCATAATTTTCAAAGTATATTGAAAAGGCATGCAAATGCATGCTATTTGCTGTCTCATCTTATCAAATTGAAGCTGAATTTCTCGTGGATATATACTGAATATGATGCATGTATACAGGTTTCTTTATGTGTGAAGCGACTTGTCTACACCAATGATGCCGGAGAAGTAGTTAAGGGAGTCTGCTCAAACTTTTTGTGTAAGGATGCTGAATTCTCGCTCAAACACTTATAAGATTATAGCTTTATCTCAAACCTATTGCTTTGATACTTACTCTTCACCTTTTCCATCATGTAATTAGACTTTCCGGCTTGGGGACAGACACTTGACACTTAACTTTAGAGAAAAAACATTAATCTCTAACGAAAAGAGCCAAGGCTAATATACCTGTACTCCTTACACATGTTTATGATATATTAGCCAAGTTTCAGCAATACAGACCTATGGTTTTAATTCTGTTTATCGAGGAACTCACATTGTGTATTAGCCTAGGGTCTATCAGTTCACCTACTTTGTTTGGAAAAAAACGGTCTTCACTGCTGTAAATATTGCTGAAAAAAGCTTGTTCTCTGAGCAGGTGACTTGAAACCTGGAGCTGAAGTGCTGCTTACAGGACCTGTTGGGAAGGAGATGTTGATGCCGAAAGACCCCAACGCAACCATTATCATGGTGAGTTCGGTTCCATAGGCTAGAATATATTGAAAGGTTTCTCTTGTCATTCCCAATATAGTTTATCATAATTCAAGCCTAATTAATGATATGGCATCAATGTTGTAGCTTGGAACTGGAACTGGTATTGCTCCTTTCCGTTCATTCTTGTGGAAGATGTTCTTTGAGAAGCACGAGGACTACAAGGTGTGTTTTAATTAGTTCGAGCAAGTGCATTGTGGTAACTACAGAAAAGATAAAAAGGACCATCTATGATGCTTGCAGATGGTGTTTACATTCCCACTTTTGATTTTCACTTCATAGTGAGAGGAACATTGGGATTTGTAGTCTCAGAATATGGATCATACTCTCATTGTACAATAGGGACTTGTGATTTTAAAAATCACCTCCCAAGTGCCGACACATCTACTTTCACTTATCACATACAATCTCGAGTCTGTCAAGACTCAAGTAGAAGCCATACATGCCTAAACACAGCTGAAAAGGCAAAACTAGTCTAAAAGTTGTCAATTAAGGGAACTCTGGCCTTATATATCTTGTGACCTCGGTTATAATTTTCCACTTTTATACGGAAATTTCCTTCTTTACTAGCTCATTTCTCGCATTGGTTTTTCAATTTTTGTTGTAGTTCAACGGCTTGGCGTGGCTCTTCTTGGGCGTGCCCACCAGTAGTTCTCTACTTTACAAAGAGGTAAGCCAAGTCTTCGACATGATAGCCTACAAACATCCATAAAACCTTCTGTTATCAGACTGTTGGGTAACTTGGATAGATATGAATTACTAATGCTAGAAACTATATGATGGCAGGAATTTGAGAAAATGAAGGAAAAGGCCCCAGAAAACTTTAGATTGGATTTTGCAGTGAGCAGAGAGCAAACTAATGAAAAGGGGGAGAAAATGTACATTCAAACGCGCATGGCACAATATGCCGAGGAGCTGTGGGAGTTGCTCAAGAAAGACAACACTTACGTCTACATGTGTGGTCTCAAGGGAATGGAGCAAGGAATAGATGACATCATGGTCACGTTGGCTGCTAAAGATGGTAAAACTTGCAATTGATTAAACTAATTTGCCTAACTGATTCCGTATTTACAGATACTAGCTAGTTAAGTCGATTAAGTCATTGACATGTGATACTAGTGATATTCATGACGTGGGTCTGAGACCCATCAGCATTGAAGCGCTATTGTGACTCCGTTTACAAAAAAAAAAATCATGTAACTAAATTTGAATTTTCATGAGAATTAACGCAGGAATCTTTGTTTGTATATTCCAGGGATCGATTGGATTGATTACAGGAAGCAGTTGAAGAAGGCAGAACAGTGGAATGTAGAAGTCTACTGAGGACAAACTTGTACAGAAATCATTATATACTCATATTTTTTTGTGAAGCAGATATATTCATATATCTATTGTCATTTTTCGCACTGCACCTTGTAGATAGGTTGCTTCCTTTGATATGACGATAAGGCAATCGCAATGTAGTGGACATAGCCGAAAGCTCTGTTTTGGAGGGTTTGCGTTTAAGCTATTATAGTGAACTGGTATGACAACATTTCTCTACAGGGAGGAATTCCTGAGACTCAGCTATTATATGAACCCTCGTTACTCTCTAGCTCATTGCTGCTATTCTTGTTGCATGAAATGTTCATTGCCTTACTATTAATCCGACATGGGCCAATTGTTAATTTAGTACTATTATACGGAGGTTTATACTCATTACATAGCATAATCATTAACAGATATGCAATAAAGCGATATAATAGAGGGCATGCAATAACGTTATAATAAAATCAGCCATCATTGTTTTTAGAATGGTTGTTTTTGTTTGATTTTTACACGATTATATTCTGCATCTGTAAAATTATTTATTTTATTTGTAAATGTCGTATAACCTTATCTGAAAAAAATACATGGTATTAGACTAGGCGTATGGCTTAGGAGTCAGGACATTCATAGTTTTATTATGCTACATCCTTCTTTTTTCCATGCAAGACAGCAAAACAAAGGAAAAAGGCCTGATCATGGTTAACAACCCCGGGGATCTGAAGCGTAGCTCAATTTACACAGCTAATATGCTCACGTAGGCTTGGTTTGTAAAGTCTGTAAATCGCTCAGCGGCTTTCGGAAAGTCGTTCAATCATCCAATCCAACGATTTTACATCGAATGTTATTAAAAGAAGTAAAAAACTACTGCAAAGTTGTTAACTCATTGAGCAACTTTGCTCCGAAATCAACCTCTTGTAATTCTATTCATTCACAAATCACAAATCACAAATCATTATAGCCGCTTAGCCTTTAAGGGGTTTCAATGCAAAGTCGATGTGTGATCCGGCAGTCACAAAATTTAACTTACAAAACGAGTCTACATGAATTTATTTTCCATAGATACTTTCAATTGAGTCCCATAATGACAATTCTCACTCAATTGATACTTTCAATTGAGTCCCATAGATACATACGAATTTTACTCTTTCACATACGACTTTTACAAATTTACCCTTGTTATTTTTCATCCTCACTCAATTGATTTTTTCCTCCTTCTCTAATTCCCACATCCTACCTTCACCGCTACCACTTGTCAGAAAATCTATGTTCACCCCTTGCTCCAGTCGCCAGCCAACGTTGCTCTGGCCGACCTCGGCTTCCGCCACCATCGACCTCGGCTATCCTTCTCTCTCCCGCACTTCTTCTTTCCATGCTCCGACAACCACCTCTCTCTAATAGAGCCTCGTAGCATTTCATGGACTTGAAAGCTTGAAGCCATCTGCCTGTTTGTTTATATCATGTGCAGGCTAATGATTCAATTAACTTTTAATTATTAGTTTTGTGCGTAAATTGCTTGCTACAGTCTTTTTTATTTTTAGTTATATGATTCACTGATTAATTTGCTGTATTCCTTTTTGCGTGCAAGTCCAGTAAAGTTGTTCATGATTCAACCATAAACCTAATTGAAATTGATAAACAAATTAACATTATAATTTCACTAATTAACCAACCCTAATAATTTCCACAAAACATAGTAATAATTACTAAACAACAAAATTACTACACTACCGGGAGATTATAATTCATTATTATTATTATCATTATTCAATTTTGAAGAACAATTGGATTTGATTTTGGGGGAAAAGGTTTGTAAGTTTAATTTGTCTGAGTTTAGGAAAAGGGTATGATATGGAAAATTAATGAAAAAATGTATGTGAAAGAGTAAAATCTGTATGTGAAAAAGTAATTCCGTGCTTACACAGAGGTTCAATTTCTGATTATCGTTAAGGAATACTCCTCATCAAGAAATGTGTTACGTGCTTTAGTTCTCATATATGCAAAACGTCCGTCACAAGCTTGTGACGGATAATATCCCTCTCACAATAAGGCAAGTGGGAGAATAAGTGAGGAGAAATGGAGCACCCATTTATTCTCCCACTTGCCTTATTGTGAGAGGACGTTACAATGAGAATTTGTGAATGAGACATCCCTTTTAGCCTTGCATTTCCCATTTTGCTGCATGTTCTCTCACATTGTGGGTCCCCCTCCCACATTTGCTTCCGCTGAAAAATAAAAAATCCGGAAACTTTTGTTGAGATTTTTAAAGTTCACAAATTCTTACTTGTGATCCGTCTCTTATAAGAGACGGATACCGTTTTACCTCACAAAATACCCATTTAGGGTGAGAATTTGTGCACATGGGGGTCCCTCCTTGTCCCTCCCTTGTCCCCTCTATCCATTTTCTCTCACAAACTACCCGTCACAAGATCCGACCCATCACAAGCAAGACTAATTATTTAAAGTTTATCTTATAACATTACCTATCCATCTCCGCAGAAATTTTCTGCCTCCGCTTAACTACAACACTGATTTTCGACATTAAAAAAGCGAGCACCATAAATTATAATGTCTATACATGATTTCCAGATTTACAATTTTCAGTTATCACTCTAATTTTCTGGTTGAAACAACTCAATGTATATTTTACCACCGTGACTGAACTTTTGAACAACTGTTGTTGATGGTGGACTTTGGTGGTGATAATGTCGATGCATGGCGGTTATACTGTTCTCAATAAGACGGTTGTTCATCTTACACAGCGAGCGCTTGCAATCGTCCAGTTGTATATATGGTTGTACTCCGTAGTTATGGATACCACGTTGAAGTGTTTATAACAACAACAATGATCATTAAACCAGTTAATATCATCGCGAAAATAACTATTATTATAAAATTAAAGATAGGTTTAGTACAAACATTATTGTAATCGTAGGTAGTAATGTATGCTACGTCGTACTCCCATGCATACATGCTTAGTTTAGCACTCCAAGTTCAGGAACGGAAAACTCACATGATACCCTTATTATACTAGGGCCCTTAAAATAGAGGACTTAAGAAGAGCAGAGTTAATAAACTGCCTAATATTATTAACCAAATTAAGAGCCCTCTGATGCTCAAACAATTCGCAAGCATGGAACCCTCCTTCATCAAAGATGGCAACCACTTTGACTCCACACGACTCGAGCATGCTGGCAAACTCCTTCTGCCTGTCCACAAGTGGGTCTCCTCCGTACCCATTGACAAAGCACCTTGGTAGTCGTGCGATCTTATCGATGAGAGAACTCATCCCAATCATTGGATTGGAGTATTCGTGATCACGGTCAGCTCCCTTGGGCAAAGCGAGGGACCACATAACGTCGTTGGCTGGTAATGGGACGACTTTGTCGTCGGCTAAACGTAACTCTGAATCAGTTCTCTTTTCTCCTCCGAAATATGCTTGGTTTATTATCAGTCCTTCGATCTTCATCGGTGACAAATCATGATCTAATGCAAGTAAACCTGCATATATAACAGTTGATTTGGGTTTCTGTCATAAATCGACACTCAGAAAAGACCATCATGAATGGAGTCAGGGTGTAAATTTGTAGGGCTGTCTCAGTGTCTCATACATTTGGGTTGAACGGAAAATGTCATAAACAGAGCTCAAAAATTTCGAGTTTTTGTGTTGCAAGACAAACGAGTACAAATAAGAGTGAACATCCGTTGTTTCATTTTGCACATAACCTTTCCGTCTTTCCTAGTATTTCATCTCTAAATCAAGCACACAAATTCTTGGTTTAGACTGTCCTAAGTTAAGACGGCACTCACAATCGATTTAAAGTAGGCAAAAAATAAACGGGGAATGAGGATTGTGAGACGTTTAACTTAAGAGGGTCTTATACGAGACATACGGTTCTACGCATGCAGTCCAGGAAAATTATCATCTTAATTTGTATATGCATAATATGAGTAACAAAATCTGACCTGCATTGTAAGTAATGTTGCCACCAGAGCTACTACCCATGAGAAAACAGCGGCTAAAATCAGCGAATTGGCTCAACCAAGGATCAGCCCCTTGACCACTATTAGCACAAATCAAAGCTTGGTCTCGGACCCACAAGATGGCCTCCACAGCATCCTCATAGGCGGCAGGAAGGCGGCTCTCCGGAGCCAAGCGGTAATCAACGGACACAATGACAGCAGGGACGTCAGCCGAGATGCGGTTGCATGACGCATGGAAGTAGGAAGAGGCAGCCGAGTAAAAGACAAAGCCACCACCATGGAAGTAAATAATGACAGGCAATTTGGTGGTAGAATCATGTGATAAAGGGCGGTAAAGTCGGAGAAAGGTGTTTTTGGTTGGGTTCAAGGGAATGTCCTTAGACAAGGCAACTGTTGGTGGCGGTGGTGTAATGGTCTGAGTAGCAGTGTCGTTAACGACTACTTGTGGCGGTGTTGGTGGTGGATTTTCGGTTGGGGGTACGGGGACGAGGGGAGTAAGCCTAGTGATGGTGCCATCAGGGTTTGGTGAGATTTTGAGGAATTTGTAAGGATCCATGGATTGAAATTGAAGATGAAAAATATGAAGTTTTAAGTAAAGGGATGAAGAGGTTAAAAATGTTTTAGTAAAAGGGTAGGTTATAGTGTAGTTTTGAGTGGAAGTAGATAGGGGCATGTAAAGATAGTGGACAGGTAGAGCTAATTTTTGGGTGCATTAAATTGATGAATGCTGAATTTAGTGCAGGAAAAGTTTGCGGAGTCACCCATCCTGCATGATCCCTGCAAGGTTAATACTGTATATGCAATAATATATGCAAACAAATTTATGAATAGTTAGTCTCAAGGACGATTTCCTGTCGATAGGGTACCAACCAGGTCATGAGTAACAACCAGTTTTCCTTCAATAAGTTTATCAGCGGAACTAGCAAACGTCGACAAAAATTTACAAAAGAGAAATCAGTTGAACACGATCTTTCTGCATTATTTAGGTGTAGTAGCAGCTAGTAGCTGTGTTATAGGCGAGTTCACACATTATTTCAGCAAGAAATGAAACTTGCATTGTTGCTGCATTTTGCACAGGAATTAGAAATATGTCGACAAAGCATAGACAAGGGACTAAACTGTAATTTGAAGTCGGATCGACTATCGACTATATTTAAGGGTGTCATTACCGAGATTTAGCCGTTGCGAAGAATTTTGAGATCAAAGACTGAAACCAGTATTTAATACAATGTAGGTAGTTGCTGTCATGGACCACAAGCAGTCAATCAGCCTCTGGTCTGCCATTCTGCAATAAAAGCTCAACTAATATCATATCTTGTGGCTCTGATAGACCGTTTCACATTTACTCTTGTTCTGTACATCAGTTGGAGATGGCAGGAAAAGGGTGAACAGAGAGTAAAAGAACAGGAAATAAACAAACGAGACTTGATAACCTATGAACACAGTAAATTTATACACACAGAAATTATAGAATAAGACTGTCGTACAAAAGCACCGTAATATACTGTACAAGGGTCTTACACAATAAATACTGCAGTATAGATTCTAGAATAACCATAAGTACAATTGCCACCGAGGTCATCTGTAATCTTAGCTTCTTACCGCCATTACTCAGAATTATAACATGAAAATCAGAGCTATTTTGTACTGTACTACCTTGTAAAAATGATTGGAGTTTATCATCAAAGCAGGGAAGACATTAATTTTCAGCAGACCATCACAGGAGTTAGCTTGGAGAAAACCGAAACTTCCCGGTTAGAGTAAAAATGAATTAGTGAGACCTAGTAAATGTCACTGGAGCCAGGATAGTTCCGGTTAGAGTGTGCTATAATCAAGTTCGGGTATGGGTTGGAATGGGTTTTGATCAGTTTGGTCATTGGTCATTTTGGATGGGTCATTCTGGACCGGGCTGTTATGGGTTTACGGTTCTCTACACCACGGGTGACTCTTTTACTGGGGTCTACAAGGACCCATTGCCTAGACAGGGGTGATCCTTGTTAGGAAATTCTTTTACCACTTTAATAGTAGATGACTTGCTGCATTACTACCAACAGACCAGATAAAACTGATTTCATCAAAATTAACCCAAAACCCAAACTCAACCCTAACCTGAAATGAACAATAAAGTAAATTTGAGCTCTGAATTGACCCGGTCCCTTACCGAGATATGTTGCCATAACGAGCTCCGGGAACCTACATGGCTTCATGCCTTAGAAAGTGCAGTAACCAATATTTGAAACTAAACACAAGGAAAATAGGCAGAAAATAACACAATTAAAGGAAGAAGAAATCACCAGTTGAGTTGACAACCAAGATGGGCAACAAGGCAGACGTCGGGATCGGAAGCTTCTAGACCAAGCCTTTCCCTGAGCTTTTTCTATTGGGCTTCGTGAAAACACCGCAAACATTTGTAATACTCCTAACGTGAAAGAACCTAAGCATAAGCTGCAGAGGCCTGAACTCTGGACAATTTATTCTTACAAAATAAGCATTGAAAAATTTTAAGTCTTGCATAGATAGGGTTAATCAATTGTTGTATTTTCATTTCTCCGTTTCACAGGTATAGAATCACTTGTATGGCTGGTGGCCTGCTATCGGGAGAGAAACTGCTTTCTCAAGCCCAAATCGTCTCAGACAGTTGCACAATAAAGAAGTGCACAATCGCAGCTACTTTCCAATATTTCTCGTACACCACCATGTTACGTTACTTCAACACCTTACTTAAGTAGAATGTCCTCTGTCCAACACAGACAATTTGACACGCAGAGACATTTTGACAGTATCTAAGTCAAAAAGTGTGAAACAATATCACAACGTTCCCGTGTCTAGCATCTGACACTCATGGTGGGTATCGGAGTAACATAGCCACCAAAAGAACAGATGATCATCCCTTCCCCGAAAATGTTCACAAGTTTCAACTAGAACACATGGGAAACAAACACAGAGTACAGTGTTATAGTAACCCCACCTCAATATATGTTCATATAGGACAGAGTAACTAATACTGACCATCATAAATAATTGAAATTGACCTCTGCTCATCAGCTGTAAAGAGGTAATTATTCCCTACACATCTGAAGTAAACCAGCATGATTCAAGGCACCGATTTAACCAAATGATACAATGACTTGCAGTTGTCATAGCAAGAATAACCAAATTCAAACCCAATGTGAACTGACACCACCACTGACCACCCGCTACACCGTACACCTTCGGAGATAGGACAAAACCATGAGGGGTCGTATAATCCTGATCTACGTTAGAATCAATTCAGCATCAAAAGTCAAAACTACCCTTCTATAGTTCTACCTCTTTAAAAGCAAAAAAACATATATTATCTAGAAACTGATTTACAGTATCTATTACTCTATTAGGGTGTCAGATTCCAGTTGTCAACACACTAATCACTTGGTTGGAGAATATTATTAAGGAACCGGAAAATCAAGATTTACTATGAGCAGAAAGATGCTAAGACATGATTTATATTATTTTTCTCTGTTCATTACTTTCCAAAATGAAACTTGGACCACTAGATCGTCGCCATGGAATGAAAGTTAGACCATTCAGAAGAACCTGTCCATTTCTTTTAGGGAATGGAGAGGATCCAAGCGCGGTATGTAGTGGCTAAAGCAATGCACCTACTGAATAGTAAATGGATATTTTCTTCAGCCCATTCTAGGTATCCTTACAAGTTAGCTGTATTTGAAAGGCTACAAAATATCTCTTTGGGAGAGCTGTAAGCAATAACATATAAAAATATAAATTAATAAGAAAAAGACATAAACTAGTGACAAGTAGCTAAAAAAAATTCATTTAGCAACAACCATAACATAACAAGAGTAATGTTCAAACACATGTCTTGGATTATTCTAAGTGACTTATTGAAAAATCCAGATTTGGACCACAAAGCAGAACAGTACAATACTTTAAGCTTAAGCTAATACAGTCCTTAGAACGAATAATGCATATAATTTATCGATAAGTTTAGGTGTTCGATGGGATTGGGGGCAAGACTGAACAGTCTAACTGAATGAAACGATAATTAAGCACAAACATGACTTTGCTTGGATTATCCTAAGTGACTTGATGAAAATTCCAGATTTGGACCACAAAGCAGAGCAGTACATGTACATACAATGCTTTAAGCTAATACAGTACTTTGAACAAACCATGCATATAACTTATCGATAAGTTTAGGCAGTCAATGGGCCAAGATTGAACAGTTAACTAACCGAATTAAACGATAATCAAGCAAAAATATGGCTTTGCTTGGATTATTCCAAGTCACTTGTTGAAAATCCCAGATTTGGACCACAAAGCAGAGCAGTGCAATGCTTTAAGCTTAAGCTTACTTAGACTTTAGAAAAAACAATACATATAATTTATTGACAAGTTTAGGCTTTCAATGGGCCAAGATTGAACAGTCTAACTAACCAAATTAAAACGATAATTAAGCAAAAAGATGGCTTTACTTTCCAAAGGTTATCAATTATATCAGACAGCAAAAGAAAAAGGACAATTCATAAGGGCCCAAATAACATTGGTCATACATTAAAAAGAAGGGTTAATCAATTCCAGGTCCCTCTGCACTAAAAGATAGGGAGTATGTTGCTTGATGATTGTGTCCTAACCACTCAAAAAGTGAAAGACAATGTCCCCATGACTTTACACTCACAACTATGCATGGGATTCCTTAATGCTATATTGCTAATCAACAGCTTCTTGGATAGAATTCCAGTTCCTAATTATGGTTTCAGGTGAGGGCACGTTATTATGTCATTCGTAGGGCCTCAATAAAACCAACTTGCTAAGCACACAGTGAAACTTCTTTTTAAGTTCATAATGACTAATGAGGTATAAAGGCCAATCAGGGTTACCGGATTCGCTCAGATACCCTATGAACCACGAATCCTTAAGAGCGAATTTTATCTTGTCACTTACTGAAAAACACACACATTACATAAGAGCAAATCACGAATTCGTAAGGGTTTATTTATAGCAAACCCAGTAACCATGAGGCCAGTCTAACGAGGTGACTGTGGGGTGGGGTGGGGTGGGGGAGAAGTGTCGTGTTGTGTGAGGGCCGAGGGCTATTAGACTGTCTAACACATGTAAACAGTGGAAGTAAAGTGCCAAAGTAACATAAAATCCGTTTCATTATCATGTAAAGACTTCTTTGATTACACAAGGAACAGTATACAGGACTGAAATCAAGAAAGATCTTTCCTTTTTGCTTCTAGTGGATTAAATAAATTCCACAGAATGATGATTACATACAGTTCATTCTAATGTCAACGAAAATGATGTCACTGAACATTAGATTAACAAGGGTCCTAATAATAAACACAGTAGTACAGTAACATTTTCCCTTTCTTTTTCGAATCCGTTGTCTTAATCTCTACTACAGATGATGATTACATTGAAAATTGTCATACACATCATAATTCACATACAGTTACATTCTATAGTCAAAGAAAATGCTACAGTACTATCAAACATTAGATTAAGGATGATAAAACAGTAATGCTATAATTAAATAAGTGGAAACTCACCGACCCTTCTTCCTAGACTTGAACGGAAAACCCGAGGGTGGTGACGGGGAAAACTCGAATGGTAAATGAGGCGGATCTGCCACGCCCGTAAGCATCTCTACAATCTCTCTCATGTTGGGACGTTTACTCGGTGATCGCTGTAAACACAACAATGCAATTGTGATACAGACCATTACTTGCTCCTTATCCAATGACTGAATTGAGCTATCCACAAGATCTAATAACTTCCCACTGTAAGCCAATTGCCGGGCCCACGAAACCAAATTCGCCCTCTCAAACTCCGACATTGGGGAGGCCAATACTTGCAACGGCCGCCTCCCCGAAATCACAACCAATACCAAAACCCCGAAACTGTACACATCACACTTTTCCGACAATTGCCCTCCACCGCCGTATTCAGGTGCAATGTAACACACAGTGCCTCTCATACTAGGAGTACTACTAATCCCACCACTCTTGGGCACTTCCCCACCACCACCGCCACCACAACCCGTCCCCCAATCCTGACTATTCCTCCGGCCAATACCGCCATTACGAAGCTCACCACTCAACCCATCCAACCACCAATCAATACTCCCAAAACTCATCTTACCCCTACTCTTCTTCCTCTTCTTCCTTTCCGGCCCAACGAAATCCTCATCCCTCTGCCACCACAACTCCGGTCCCTCCACCACCCCAATACTCGATTTTGAGTTGCATTTCGACTTCAATTTCTTCTTCGCTTTATTGCTCTTCTTACTCAACTCCTCACAAAACTCTTCCTTCCACCATTCCCTAGGCTTCCTACCCTTCTTCCTCAACTTCTCATCCTCATCTAATGACCCCCACCACCAATCTAACCTCTTTTTCTTTTTCTTCTTCTCGATTTTCGCTCCGTTACCATTACCATTACCACTATCACCATGATTATTGCAACTAATTGAATTACTTTTAGGAATTTCCTTATTAATTTCACTACCAATCCACTCCATAACATAATCCTTAACTCTTCCAGACGACGAATCGTCACCACCTTGTTTCCACCACCAATAATCCCTCCCTGAACCCCACCCTTTCTTCTTCACACTCTCTACACTCATCTTATCCCCCCAACTCTCCGCCATACTACTCGCCCTCTCTAACCCATCCGAAGGCGATCCGCTCACCGCCACCGCCTCCTCCTCCACAATTGACTCAACCTCGTCATTACAACTATTCTTCTTATTCTTTTTATTATTAAAATTATTAATTTCACCGTCACCGTCACCGCCACCGTCACCATCAACCTCAATCAAAACCCTAATGTCCCCCTCTTTCAACTCATCGACCTCATCCAACACCTTCGCTAAACCGAAATCACCTAATTTCGCATTAAACTTGTCATCAAGAAGAACATTACTCGGTTTAACATCACCATGAACAATCGGCGTATTTCCGCAATCGAAATGCAGAAATCGCAACGCTTTCGCTACATCAAGAATGATTTTCATCCGTTTCTCCCAAACACACAATTCAACACACTTACTATCTAAAAGCTTCTCCTGCAAGCTTCCATTACACATAAGCTCATACACAAGAACCTTCCTCTCTTGACACCTCTCTGACGTGGCATAACCTACAACAGAAACAAGATGACGACATCCTACCCGACCTCCGCCATTACTGACGGCAGCAGCAAAAGTAAGCTCGTTACGAAACTCACGCTCACCTTGAATACTTCCAATGGCATCCATAACCTTAACAGCAAACGATTCACCGGTTTTCACAAAATCCGCTCGGTAAACCGAACCAAACCCGCCTTGACCGAGCCGGTTCGAATCTGAGAAATACGACGTCGCTTTCTTCAATTGAGAGAATCTAAACCGTCGGAGATATTTTTCCGGCGAATCTCCGGCGAAGATATTTTCACGTTCTCTCTCCGGAGTAGAGTTCGGCGCAGGAGCGGTGCGGCTTCGAGTAAATTTACGGTATATAAAGGCGAAGAAAACGAGGAGAGAGAAGGCAATCCCGGCGACGGCGAGCGGCGCAATGAGGTGGTTGGTGCGGTGGTGGAACGGCGGCGGAGATGGAGAAAAGAGGCGGGATGGCATGGTGGTAAATAAAAGGAAGTTTAGGGGTGAAGTTTCATAAGTGAGGGTATAGTATAGTTTAGTGTTGAAGTTTAGAGGAGACTTTTAATAGATTAAGGTGATAGGACTGATGATGGGAGTGATGGCAGAATGCAGGTGAGGAGGTAAAGGTGACAGTTTCTCAGTGCTTATACAATTGTATACTTGTATATGCATTGGATGCGTTTTCTTTTTGTTTTGGTAGGGGATGGGGTCATGGACTTCACTTGTTTCTAGACCGGACAAACGGGTCAATTAAGTCGTGCTGATTTTGGGTCGGGTTATTTTAGGTCTTAAAATTTTGGGTTCAGATTAGTTAATATCAAGTTATTATTTGTGGATAATAATTAGTTTACAACAATAAAAGTTCGGGTTGGATTATATCGGGTCGGGTCAATTCGGATTCGGGTCATAAGTTCGGGGGTCGGGTCAATTTTGTCGAGTCTACTTCAGACTGACTTATTTTCGTTTGGAGGTTTCAACGGTTATGGTTATATGTGAATGTGATACATTTACGGCCAAATGTGATCGTTTTTTGACAAAAAAATCACCATATAAACACTAGTCACAACATTTTGCCGTTAAACGGTCATATCTTACCATAAAAATGAGAATAAGTGAATGAGCATATGGGGATAAGTTGGGATAATTAGTTCTATTTTCATGATTTATGTTTTGTTATATTTTGTCGAGTTATTTTGTTGGTAAAAGGCTCAGGATAACATATGAGAAAGGCCGATTTGAATAATCGACATATTTTCTTGATATTTTGCTATTTTTTTTTGTCAAAGGAGCGCATTATTTCATTGGAAAAATTCAAATTTTCAATCTCATGATTAGAGTAAAAAGACCTCTTACGCTTGAACTAACCTTTATTCTTATATTTTGTGATACTCTCCTATGTAATAAAATGGTGATAATTAATGATCTGTATTATATTATATGCGTGTTTTAGTTTTGCTTTTAGATGTTTTTGTTGTTTCATAAAATTTAGGTCTAAGGGTAAGCATCGGCCTATTTAAAAACTTAAGTGATATTTAAAATGTTATTTACAGATTGCTTATCAACGGGATTATATTTTAGCTCAATGAGAATCAAACCCTAAACTTTTAACACCATAAAGTTTTGACTCTTTACCAATGGAGAGTTAGGGGTCAACTCTTATAGGTTATTCTTCACAAGTTCACATGATAGTGTGAATACTAGATGATTGACATCATAAACACAAATGGTATAAAGAGTATTTAATGACTTTTGTTTTGACATTACTAATTTATTACTCTTTTGGATTTAGGTGAGGAATTAATATGTTATGTTTGTTTGTTTTAGCTTTATTTCGTTTGGTTGTTGATTTTAGTACCATTATGATATGATATGATTTATGAGTACATTTTGGAAGTAGTTGAGAGAGTGATAAATGTTGAATAAAAATTTTTGGATTTTTTTTTGTGGTGTTTGATAAATGTTTAAATAAGTACAATAGATGAGATTCTAACTATTATTTTGTCAATAAACATTTGTTTTTATTGTTTAAGGGCTTATACGAAATTGATATTCCGTATAGCGGTCCAATAAGAAAATTATTGAGAACTCGGGTTGACATTTAAATTAAAAGAATGCATTATCATGTATGTCCATTTACGACCATCAAATTCTCCCAATTTTTCATTATACTAATCTCAACTATCATTATACTTGCCAAATAATTGGCGAATTCTTAATCAAAGATCAAACCAATAAATTTTATATTTTATGAAATATATGTCAGATTAGTAGATAGAGAAATTTGACGAATATTTTTCTCATGACAATCAAGTTAACTGTTTTTCTACAACGTGTCCTCAGAAAATATATTACTCCCTCCGTCTCAACAGGTTCTTTACATTTGTTTTTTCACATTTATTGAGGCACATTTTGCAAGATCAATATTTTTATTTTGCGTTGACAAAAATTATAAAAATTTAATATTCTTAATGTACTCATGAAGACGAATCAAATAAGATCTCATATGACTATATTTTCTCTTATAAATTATCGAGAATATTAAAGATTCTATTAAGTTATAAATAGTGCCAAAAAGTAAATGTAAAGAATCTATTGAGACAGAGAGAGTAATAATCTAAATTTGGTAAAATTTACAATATATTTTCACGAATTATGGTAAAAAGGATTTTATACTTAAATATCTCATGAAATACATTGTGAATTTTTTCGCATTTATTAATGTGTACATACGTTAACAAAACCGTAATTTCGATTTCCTTTTGCAAATCACAAATTCTTACTTGTGACGGGAGGTATCCGTCACAAGTTAGTGACGGATACCGTTTCCCCTCACAAAATACCC
>JAOWBH010000042.1:1151666-1163622 GCA_028566215.1 Silene coronaria
GGCATGGAAAAATGAGTAACAGGATTATTAGGAGTAGTGGTAATAATTTGATTATCAGCATTAGAGTTGTTCGAATTTTCAGCATTTGGGTTTGACATGATTAATAAAGAAAAATGAAAGAAAATGACAGAGATCGGAAAGTTCTATAACTGATTTAGATTGTAGGAAATATGAACTTAGCTGATCGATATAACCTTAATTGAGACGCCGTGTAAGGCACTGCTCTAAATCAGTTAGACCCCACACAGGTGCTCCTTGGGTTCCGTGGTCACCGATTTCAGGGTTAACGCCTCCCTCCGATGATCGTTGTAATTCTTTTTGTGTCTATAAGCTATGGAGGGAAGGAGTTTTTATAGTGTGGGAAATGACTCCTCCAACAGTCAGAAAAAGATACCAGATTTAATGGTATTAAATCTGTAATAAAATGCCATAAAATCGGACAATGAATGTATAATAAACTTCCAACAGCTAGAAAAGAATCTGATGAAAAAATTCGGACCAGCAGCAAAAAGGGGCCCACCACACCGTGTCACGAACACGAGCCGAGCCGGACGGACAGCGGCGACGGCGCGCGTGGGGAGACTATAGTCTTTCCTCCATAGTCACGAACCAGCAGCAAAAAGAGGCCCACCACACCGTGTCACGAACACGAGCCGGACGGACAGCGGCGGCGGCGCGCGTAGGGAGACTATAGTCTTTCCTCCATAGTCACGAACCAGCAGCAAAAAGGGGCCCACCACACCGTGTCACGAACACGAGCCGGACGGATAGCGGCGGCGGCGCGCGTAGGGAGGTCTTTCCTCCATAGTCAAGTTAACACTAGATAAAGTGCTTTCATATATAAGCTAGTAACCCCCCACCATTCTATCCATGTCGGACAAAGTTACTACACTTAAGTTTGGAGCAACAACCAACTCCAACAGGTGTCGATGTGGATGAGGAGTGAGGAAATATAAGAAACATGGAGGAGTGGGCTCGACAGGAGGTTGATAGGAGGGATGCAACAAAATTTCACCGTAGAATAATGGTTTTATGGGCAAGAATTATAGAGCGCCTCGGATGTCGATTAAGCAGGCCTTAAGATACCAAGAGGTGTATAGCGAGATAAATAGCGAGACAGCAGCAGCTAGAAACGGACCCAATTCTGATCATGCTACAAAGTGGAAGGCATCCCCGACGGGGGTTTGGAAAGTGAATACTGACGCTATACAATTTTCAAGGATATTGGTAAGATAGAAATAAATTTGTTGCAATTTTAGTTGTACCATACAATGCCCTAGGAGTAGTGTTTCACTAAAAAGCAACTTCATTAGATTTAAGAGTAAATTAAAAATTACTCCCTTTTAAAATTTAGTTTTCAAAAATTACTCTCTTATAATTTTTTTTCCACAAATTACTACCTTAAAATGCATTTTTATCAAAAATTACTTCAAAACTCAATTTCAAGTCACTTATTTTGTCGGTTTATGAACTTATTTCGTTTGTAGCTTAGCCAATTTATACAGGTATAACAATGGAGCATAAGTTCAAAAATAAATGTATATTGGTGGATTTTAAAATGGAGTAATTTTTAATTTAGTCTATTATATATTACAATCTCATTCATTTACCTTTTTATTTCCAAATAAATCTACAATCATTCGTTCTAGTCCAGTTTTAATCCGGACCCTTGAAAAGTAATGGAGAAATGGGAAGTCCTTACTCGTCAAATACGGTGATCAGTCCTTTCATTTAAAACAATACCCATTTTATTCTTTTTTGTACCATTTTTCCATCAATGTAATTTGTCTTCCAAAAAATTTATTAAGAGACCGTCTTTCTGTCTCCTTGTACTTGTTGAATCCACCAATATACATTTATGAACTTGTTCTTCAACCAAAAGCAAAATATATCAAATGTCTGGCATACTTTATCTCAGGCTTTACGCAACCCACACACTTATGAGAACTGACCAGACTTCTAAGTCAAGTTTGTGTATTAAACCATTGCCCACTTAGACTAATCATGATTTTAATCTCAAACATGCATGTTTATTTGCATCTCTATTGTCCAACTAATTAAACAAACATGTCTAATTAAGCAGCAAAACATACAAAAACGACGACAGTCGTCTCTTAATCCACTCCGGTCTCTCTCGTACTCCCTAGTATAAATTATCGACTGTAACACCAATGGGGAATTGATTAATTAACACTTTCGGAATCAACCCGGAAAGATATTTAATAAAAGGCTTTAGTTCTTGGTAGTGTCAGACTTGACAGGCATGTTTTGCTTAAGAGTGAAAAACCATCATTTCTCTTTACAACATGCCCTTTGGTCCATCCCTATATTACCTTAAAAATGACTCAAAAAAAGTGCATCTTTATGAAACTCTTGCATCATTGTGGAAGGTATATGGAGACTGAATCATAATTAATCTTATACCATATCCTCGAGTTTTAAATGTCATGGACGGATTCTGATGATCATACTAAACATCATTGTGGAAGGTATATTGAATGTCAAGGATCAAACACGGCTACACAAGGGAATCGATTTAATATCAGAACTTACTTGCATTATGATCATACTAAACATCATATAGATCAGCACGAGTGCTTACGCTGCACTTGCTTAAGTTATGATTCACTGAATATCAGTTGGTGTACCTTCCTAAATAAGTCATAAAGTCTGCAGAATGCTTACAAAATAATCACCTTTCTTACCTAAAAAAGGAAATGATGATGATTGCATTACATTATTGCAGTCTGCAGTTAACTTACAGTTCAGTCTACACTACACCTGTACATACCTTTGCTTATATAAGCAAAGCCTCATGCTTTCAAATTTATGAACATTCTCACTTATTTGGTTAACATTGACAGTAAAAGGTAAGTAAAATCATGCTGTTATTTCATCTTTTGTAATGCGTATGTACGAATACTTGCAGTAATGTTTCGCTTAGTTCATGCCTTGGTTACATTTACAGTTTGTAAGTGCTTTACTGTTTTTACTTGTGAGTTGTTGACAGTTTTTTTTCTTTTTCATCAGGAGACTATGGCAGCGGCTAGGACATTGTCGTTTATCCTACTGATTTTGGCCACAACAATGTCGATTATATTAGCTGAAAGAAGAACATACATAATTCATACTGATGATTCTCAAGTTGGGATTCTAAAGGGTCAATCTCAAAAACGGTATGAAGGAATCTTAGGCTCTATCAAGAAGAAAACAGCCCACGAGAGTGAAGACGATGAAGAAGCATTGGCTCCTGAGCTTCTCTATACCTATGAGACTACTATGACTGGTTTTGCTGCTAAACTCACCGATCAACAGCATCGTTCTTTGTCTCATACTGATGGGGTACTATTTATAGCTCCTGATGAGATGCTAAGCCTGCACACCACATATTCAACTCATTTTCTAGGGCTAGAAATTGGCAGAGGGTTATGGAATGAATCTAGCTTGGCATCTGATGTCGTAATAGGCGTTCTTGATACGGGGATTTGGCCGGAACATGTAAGCTTTAATGATAAAGGATTGTCCAAGGTTCCCTTAAAATGGAAGGGTACTTGTGAGAAAGGTACAAATTTCTCAAATTCTAACTGCAACAAGAAGCTTATAGGTGCACGAGCCTTCCTGAAAGGATATGAGGCGATCAATGGCAGAATCAACGAGACTGATGACTTTCGATCAGCAAGAGATTCAAATGGTCATGGGACACACACTGCATCCACTGCTGCAGGAAATGTGGTCCCTGGTGCAAGCCTCTTCGGAAATGCCTTGGGTATTGCCAGTGGAATGAGGTATTTCTTGTACTTCTGTACTGATTAAATATGTTACATCCAGCCTAAGCTCTTACTAAGATTTGGCAAGTCTGATTATACATACAGGTTGGTAGTTACAGGGTTTGGGTCAGCTCGGGTATAGGTTTTTTAAGAGGACGGGTCAATCTATAAATTTTGGGCCGCACCTGATTGCTTATTGAGCTTTTTTCCACTCGAATTAATTATTTAGACCATTTAGAGTTGAGTCATTAGCAGCGACAGGCTGACCAGGATCGGAGTTCAGGTCGTTTTATGGATAAGTGTTTACATCTCGAGTCAATCATTTCGCTATGGCTATAAACAACTTGTTTCATATCAGTCACTGGGGCCATTTCGACTAAATCATTTATTCATTACGGTTAGTTTTGCTAGAATCCCAATAGCACCAAAGAAAATCTTTTTGTTTTAGATTCTGATGGAATAAGGTAAAATGACTCGTAAATTGGTTACGTCTTTTTTTGTGAAGTAGTAGTCATTTGATACAAATGCCGACGCATCCTTCATTATGGGTCATCTTGAAATAGAACATTTATGTTATTAACTCAGGGAGTACAGTCAGGGATAAGCTGTATGCATCCAATTCCATGATCCCACTGTTTGCGAGAACGACAGTGGGGAATGTTGTTAGTTTTGCTAGGTCTAGTTCTGACCACATAAATTAAGCTAGTTATTTTATTTCAACACAGGTTCACATCAAGAATAGCAGCATACAAGGTCTGCTGGCAAGGAGGCTGCGCGAGCTCAGACATATTGGCAGCCATCGACCAAGCAGTAGCCGATGGTGTAGATGTTATTTCAATGTCCCTTGGAGGTCTTCCGAGGCCTTATTACAGGGACAGTATGGCTATAGCCGCTTTTGGTGCAACACAAAAGGGAGTTTTCATGTCAAATTCTGCAGGAAATTCCGGTCCTATTCCTTCAACTGTAGGCAACATGGCACCATGGATGATGACAGTTGCGGCCAGTTATACCGACAGGACATTCCCTGCTAAAGTTAAGCTCAGTAATGGCAAAACTTTTACGGGAGCCTCTCTTTATTATGGTATTAAAAAAACGAAGCAACTGCAACTTGTCTACAAAGAAACAGCCGGACGTATCACAGCCAAGTACTGTCTAAATGGGACATTATCACCCGCCCTTGTGAAAGGCAAGATTGTCATTTGTGATCGTGGTTTCAATAGCAGAACGGAGAAAGGGTTTTTGGTAAAATCAGCTGGAGGAGCAGGAATGTTACTACTTAACACTCCTAATGAAGGGGAAGAGCTTTTCGCTGACGCTCATGTTCTACCAGCAGCTATACTTGGAGCCTCAGCTGCCAGGACCATAAAAGACGACTACATGCTAAACAGCAACCTATCAGCCTCCATATCTTTTCTTGGGACTGAATACGGAGCAAGAGCACCAGTGGTGGCTGCGTTCTCGTCTAGAGGCCCCAGCCTGGTGGACCCGAATGTCATTAAACCTGACATAACGGCACCAGGGATAAACATTCTAGCTGCCTGGCCTCCAATCACACCTCCTACTGAGCTAAAAAGTGACAACAGAAGGGTTTTGTTCAATATAATCTCAGGAACTTCAATGTCTTGCCCTCATCTAAGTGGCATAGCGGCACTGATAAAATCAGTTCACCGAGATTGGTCACCGGCTGCAATAAAATCTGCCCTTATGACAACAGCGTATACTCATGACAATAGAGGCCATCTTATTTCAGATACATTTGTATCCAACAGTACCAAGTTTGCAACTCCGTTTGCATTTGGATCAGGCCACGTGTACCCGGAAAAGGCTTCAGACCCAGGCCTAGTTTACGACATTACAACTGAAGACTACTTGCAGTACTTGTGCAGTATTAGTTACACTAATGATCAGGTCTCTATTTTGGCTAGGAAGAACTACACCTGTCCAAGTCCAGGAAAGGGTGTAAGACTTCAGCCTGGTGATCTAAACTACCCTTCATTTGCTGTCATTTTCGAGCCTGGTAGACCAGAAAAGACACGATTCACCTACAAAAGAACGGTGACTAATGTAGGAGCCTCCGAAATCAAGTACAAGGTATCTGTAAAGAAGCCTAAGGATGTTAAGGTGGTTGTCAAACCTAAGGTCTTGAGTTTTAAGGCACAGGGTGAAAAACTGTCTTACAAGGTGACTTTTACTGGGACAGGAGCGAAAGTAACTAGCAGGGGCGCTTCATCATTCGGATCTTTGGTTTGGGTCGGTGGAAAATATTGTGTGAGAAGTCCTATTGCAGTAACTTATCCATAGTTTCAAGATTGAAATTCCTCTTTCTTTGGTTCCACAGCACACATTATTTACGGAACCAGAGTTGCATCATGCTGAAGATATGCAACTTTTCATATGCATTGTACTTATTCAGCTTATTTTTATCTATTGGGGGAAAGGGATTTAACTGTATACTTACAATCGATATTTTAATTCTGATTTATGTCTAATTATTTTCAAGTGAATTGATTGTCTAAACTCTAAAGTCGGTTTTCTCCTAGGCATTACTGAATTTGTTACGGAGTAATTAAATCTAAATTTGCCTTAAATTGTGTAGCTATGATATAAGTACTTGAAAACTTGAAAACTTGAAAACTTGAAAACTTGAAAACTTGAAAACTGCTGCATATTTTCAATAAATGTGGATTAAAGAGTGCCATAATCTTACAAATTAGTAGTCATATTTTCAACAAACAGTACTTCCTTCCAAGGCAACAATTTTGCATTGGTAAGAAGACAATATTAGTATAAGCAGCGCAAGAGCGACTTACAAGTATAGCACGTCTAGTATTAGGGTCGACTTCTACCCACAGTCCAACCTCAGCAAGTTGAGGAACATCAACGACTCCTTGCATCTCCAAACCAGCCATGACTCGCTGGTTTTCTACATTACCTTCAAGTAAATTCTTAGCACAGCAAATGCCCCATTCCCTGAGAAAGGAGTTATCTTCATCAAGAACACGTTGTAGAATCAGAATAAGACCATTCTTCTGTCTAATATAATCTTGTACATGCTTTCTTCTGTACGAACAGTTCCCAATAGCAGCAATGGGACGGCCTGTTGGCCCTTTATTTGTCGGGTGCAAATGAGGTTTCTGATGCCCTTATAACCTTGTATGGACAAACTTTTGGTAACTTGCCAGCTGGTACTTGGCTCTCGTCCTGCCTTACGGTTCTTCTGATCGAGGATGGAAGCTCTAGTTCACAAAGAAGTTTCAATAGCAAGTCCAATAATCCGTTGGACACCAGTGTATAAACTACGGAAGCTGTTACGTGCACATGTATGATGTATCTTTCAAGAGAGTCAGTGAATAACCCAATATATCGACAGCAGTAGAGCCTGTCGGCAAACCAGACTGGCCTCTGCTGTGAAAATCAACAGCTTTGACTGCGTCTCAAATATACCAAGAATATTTAGAGCAAAGTGGGTACTGATATTTATCTCATTCCGTCGCTCATTCAAAATTCAGAGACCATGTGCAAATGATAAGCTTGTGCAGAAGAAAATCTCCCAAGTCTGCAGATGAAACTTTTTTATTCAGCATGCCGAATAACACAGGGAAATTGGATTCCTCTAAGCAAATTTTGGTGATCAGTAGCTTCAGCCAATCTTCGACAAACCCAACTGCATGAATTACAGAAAGCAAAGTCGTTCAGAACTCTCAACTTGTAAAGCCAAGGCTAATTTGAAGTCTGAACAAAGGAAATCCAACAAAAACAAGCACGGGTGATGTAAAAGAGTAACATTCTGAGACAGTCGAAAATATTTCTGCGCTTATTGCCAGTCCTTGACTTTTACACAGCTCGGAAAACAGTTCAAAGTTACCATCACTACATGTGTAAATAATCATCGACAAAGGATCACATTTCGCATGTCTCCCTTCTACGAACCTCTAGCAATATTCAGAAAGACAGTAGGAAAAAATATCGGTCCCATACAGCACGCTGGTGTCTTTATCAAAGACTTAAGAACAGCTTCAGGATGCTTAATTCCCGGGATAATGTAGCATCCATTTCCTACAGAAAATCGAAAAGGAAGTAATGGATGCTACACCCATTTTATCGTTGACGTGACTATTTTTACAAGTAATTCAAACGATTTGGATATTATCCTGAAACATCTAACGATCACAACATTAAAGTACGGGATGGTGATATATAGGAGAAATACAATACTCCGTATTACAATGAATCTATTAAAGGTAATGAACCGTCCTAACTTAATACTCATATCCCGTGTACGGAGTATTATTTTTGGTATTACTCTTTAATTATAAAACGCTCTTGAAACCATTTCTCACTATACATGTTTTAAAATCAAAAGCATAAGGCCAAATATTTTTGACACGGTATTCATCTCAGTTCAAACTTCAAAACCCGTTAACATCAAAATCGCCCTACAAACTCCCTTTTTACACCCAAAAAAAGAACGTAGTTCCAACGCTAAACCAAGGGAAGAATAAAAGACTCCAACTTCAAGTGATTTTCTGTTTTGCATAAGTGAATAATCAATTAATCATGCAGCTCACTCTTGAATTTGGGTAATTTTCTTTTACATGATCTTTTATTTCAGCTTTTATTCCTTGTTTCTATGCATTTCATCACTTTTTTTTTTAGCTTTCATTGTATTGGAATTTCATGTGCCAAGTTTTAATTAAGTGTTAGATTAATTTCTAACTATTAATCAGTGATTATTAATGATTTTGTTAAAAACCCTTGAATTTATATGCATGATGAGCTCGTTTAATGGAGAAAAAAGTAATCTTGCCAATAATTTAATGTTGTTAAGCTTCTAAAACTTGCAATAATTAAGTATAAAAAATGGGTTGTGATTAGAGCTTGTAATCTTGATGATTTGCTATCTTAAAGCTAAGAATTATAAAATGCTCCTTCCGTCCCAATCATTTGTTTACCTTTGATTAAAACCCCTCACAAAAAATATGGAGTAAAAAAGGTAAACAAATGAATAGAACGGAGGGAGTAAAATGTGGGGATGTAGCCTAAAATGTCAATGTTATGCTGTTATGGTTAATTGAAGTTTGTCCCAGTCTTGAATCATGTAGGATAGTTTTGTTGAGTCATCTTTCTTTGTAAGGAATGATTTAAAATGTAATGTTGAGGTATGGAAGACTGAAAAGGCATGTTGGTTTTTCGGGATTTTTTCGAGTGGTGAGGGAGCTAAGTCGAAATTTTGACTATTGAATGTATGTAGAGCAATGAAGGTTGGTATTGTTTGATAGCTATTGGGGTTTAGGTGGCGATAAAGAGATATTGAAGTTGGTGTATGAATCGTGTTAAAGACCGATACTTTGGTATATAGGGAGCTATGAAGCTGTTATCATTTGATAGCTGTAACGCCGTGAGGGTTTAGTTGGCCATAAAGTTGTTAAAATTGGTGTATGAATCATGTTATCATTTGATAGCTGTAAGGTCATGGCGCTGATGGTTTGTTCATAAGGCTTTATTACTTTTACCTTAATAACCAAATCTCAAATTACGGTAGGAGTTTTATGATCAGTGAGTCAGTGACATAGGGATGTTTTCGGATGGAAACTTTACTGTATAAAATGCAATAAAAGGCCACTTTTATTTTATAGCATGTAAGACTCAAGTCCCAAATTCTCTAGCTATGCCACGGGTTCTGTTCTAAAGCTTATAGTGATGATGTTTAACAGATTGAACTATGAAGTAATGTGGCGTTTTGATCTGACGCTTGTGTAGTGTTTGGGGTCAAATTCTGAAAGCCTTTTAGTTATTTGCTATCCCTTTCGGAAAGCCGGAAAGCCATTCACTGTTTTAAGGTATTAAGCCATCTTTGAGAATTGTCATGTCCAGAAACATTAACGACAGTTGTATCGATTGAGCAACATCTTTTTGCCATTTTTCTGTGTCTCCCTAACTAGAATCAGCTGTCCGTCGATCTTTATTTTTTATTTTATCTGAAATATTTTGTCATATTATTTTACCTTTGTCTTGCAAAGGAACTTTTGACTGGAGTTACCTGCTATGCCCTTTCCTTCTGGCATAATCTCACAATTTTAAGGATTGTTCTTGACTATATTGAACTTTGGTATCTTTAATGATGTTCGTGTTTTGTGTAGAGGAGGCCTTGAACTTCTGTGTGACTCTGTAAAGGTCCATAATGTGAACGTCGACCTAATTGATGGTGAAGATAAGGTAAAAATGAAGGAGATTTCCTTCAAAGAAAAAGTAAAGAAAAAAAAGTGACTCATGTGATGTACTTGAATGACCTACGCTAACAGCGTTTTGTCCAACTTGTTTTGCAGCTAACAATGAAAGGACTGTTGTCGTGGGTTCGAACAAACCTGATAAAAGAGAGACCAGAGATGTTTATGAAAGGAGATACTGTGTAAGCATAAACTGTGGTGCTTTCGTTCTGCTGTTTCTCAGTTTCTCTGGTTTTTCAACCATACAAGAAAAGACCAACCTATTAAACGAAGATTACATAGGGATATGCGTTGGTCATCTCGTACAAGACGCAGTAATTCTAGAATCGAAGATTTACAGCTATGCTAAATATTTGTGCAGGAGACCTGGAGTTCTCGTGCTGGTGAATGACTGCGACTGGGAACTCAGTGGGCAGCTTGACACAATGCTAGATGACAATGACGTTATCGTCTTTATTTCCACTCTACATGGGGGCTAGTCTTTCTGCTGTTCCCATTCCTCCATTAGTCTAGGTCACTTAACTCGATTTTCTAGGAACATGTACGCGACTTGATCGTAGTTTTGATAATAGAAACCTCAGAATTTCAGTTGAATCATTTGTGACCGAATTTAATATACATGTTCAGTTTCCAAAGATAAATCGGACATCTATTTTGAAGGAAGGAAAATAATGTATGCTGTTCATGAATGTTTGTCATTTTCACAAATTCTTGTGTGAAAAAAGAATAGAATTAAAAAAAAAAAGGAGGAAATGTTGAGAGTGGGATTTGAACCCACGCCCTTTCGGACCAGGACCTTAACCTGGCGCCTTAGACCAACTCGGCCATCTCAACTTTGTTGATGCTATGCTTTCCAAAATAATATATATACCAATAATGTTATCTATAAAAATTAACGTCCAATATTCATTTCACAGCTTTAGCAAGATTGAGTCTCAAAAATTTAAAAACAACCCCGTAATTTTCATAGGTGTAACACTAATATACCAATAATGCTATCCTTTTATTTGTTAAGAAACAAATATCGCTCGATAATAATAGCAAAATTACTCTTATTAATTGCAATAGCAAAATTACTCTTATTAATTGCGTATACAAAAAATATCGTATGAAAACATTTTATGAGATGATTATTATGAATATTACGATGAGACCAGCTGAACGGTGGCTACGGTGCAGATAATGAGTAATCGAGTATGTTAGAGTATTGAGAAGCATTTATTGGTATATATGGCTAATTTTAAAATTTACGTTGAGAATTTAGTCCGTCACGAGATTGTATTAAAATGGCTCTCATTTGCCTGACCTTTTACTTCGTTTTATAATGTGCTCATGCATGAATAAAAAGAATTTAGCGTTTATGTGTTCATGCATGAATAAAAAGGATTTAGCGTTTTTGGTGGGATCAAATAAAAAAATAATTTTACGTGATCAAAATAAGCATTTACTTACGGTATGAGAATTTTTATATATAGTTTCAAACTAAGTATGATATTTTATTTATTTATTCCAATAAGTCGATCTTAACCAATGCTATAATACCTTTTGTAGTATAAATTTTGATTTCGTCACACTTTTAAAGTATACGTCTAAAAGAAGTCCGTTTTTACTTTTTATAAAGAGTCTACTTAATAACGAGAAAGCTCTTATTATACGTTGACAACTAGCAATACAATCACTCCTTATATTCCTTCGTTTTCCCAAATTTGTTGACTATATTCATTATTTATTTAACCTAAACTAGTTTAAGACCCGTGCAAAATTGCAAGGACATGCATAAAAAGGTATATAGATAAAATTCATAAATGGTATATAGATGACTCTTAAAAAAATTATTATTAAAAGTATTGAATTAGTTAAAATGTACATTATCTCACACAAACAGTTTACTCCCTCCACTGTACAATATCACACTTGCCGCATAAAAATTTACAAATGATTACACTATCATTACAGCAATAC
>JAOWBH010000042.1:1219166-1230329 GCA_028566215.1 Silene coronaria
AACCTATGTAATCAAACTTTGCTGTTAATATTTGATTACAAAAAGGCAAGATTCTTTTGAACAATAACAAAAGGGTGTCATTAAAATTAGTCGGTTTTTCTAACGTGTGTCCAACTGTCCATAGGTTTCTCACGATAAAATTTTGTCTTACATAGGTTTTGAATGTGTGCCCTAATGACACACACGTTAGAAAAACCGTTGAGCTATATGTAATACATGTAAGAGGATGATACTTAGCGAGTGACGCTATCTCGCTTTCTTATTAAAGCTGTAAAGTTATGTTGGAGAAAGACTTTAACTTTCATGTGCATTTGGATGAACTACAACTCTACAAGTATTCATTTCTACCATAACACATTTGGTGGGGCTTTATTATTGGTACATTGATGATTTTTCTGTTGGATGGCTTTTGTTTTATGTTAAAACAAGTTTTCTGTGATATATACTCTTACATAATATTCTAGAAACTGCTTCATGTGTCTTCTCTCTTTGTTCTACCTCTTCTTGATGTCGCTTTTTCGAACCGACATCGTGTATTTCTAACCACTCCAATCACATTATATAAAAAATTCAGGAAATTTTGGAGCTTTTCATTTAGTACTGTATCCTGGCTGTAACTTTGCTATAATTTGATTGCAGTATATTGGGACGAAGGCGTTGTTGTTGGATTTCCGGTGTGGAAAGTTATAGGTAAGGAACCATGGTGGAAGAGAAAGAGCATGGGAATATGATAGATGATCGGACGGCGGAGGAATGGTTAGTACAGGCTCAGGAGCTGGTTCCTGGAGCACTTAGTAAAGCAAAACAGGTCAAGGGATTTCCTGGGAGATGGAAGATGATCATAGCGAAATTGGAGCAAATTCCATCACGTTTGTCAGATTTGTCGACTCATCCGTGTTTTTCAAAGAATACTCTTTGTAAGGAGCAGTTACAGGCGGTTTCAAAGACTTTGAATGAGGTGGTTGAGATGGCCGAGTTGTGTATTCATGAGAAATATGAAGGGAAGCTCAGGATGCAAAGCAATCTTGATTCGTTGTCAGGGAAATTGGATTTGAATCTCCGGGATTGTGGGTTGTTAATCAAGACTGGTGTTTTAGGAGAGGTGACGATGCCTTCGGTTTCTTCAAGTTCATCGTCAACTGATCAATCAGATAGCTCATCCCACAGTAACATAAGGGAGTTGCTTGCCCGACTTCAAATTGGGCATTTAGAATCAAAGCATAAGGCTCTCGATACCCTGGTTGAGATCATGAAGGAAGATGAGAAGAACGTGTTGAACGTTCTAGGAAGAAGTAATATTGCTGCTTTAGTTCAGCTATTAACAGCAACTTCGCCTAGAATCCGAGAAAAGACTGTGACCGTCATCTGTTCATTAGCGGAATCAGGGTCCTGTGAAAATTGGCTAGTTTCGGAAGGAGTTCTTCCGCCACTTATAAGATTAGTTGAGTCTGGTAGTCCTATAGGGAAAGAGAAAGCAACTATCTCCCTTCAAAGGCTATCGATGTCGAGTGAAGTTGCTCGAGCCATTGTTGGGCATGGTGGTATTAGACCCTTGATTGATATTTGCAAAGGCGGTGATTCTGTTTCTCAGGCTGCAGGAGCTAGTACATTGAAAAATATATCAGGTGTTCCTGAGGTTCGACAAGCGTTAGCTGAAGAAGGGATTGTTGAGCTTATGATAAATCTTCTTGATTGTGGAATCTTGTTAGGATCTAAGGAATATGCAGCAGAATGCTTTCAGAATCTTACTTCCAGCAACGAGGCTCTTAGAAGGTCAGTCGTTTCTGAGGGTGGAGTCCCGAGCCTGCTTGGGTATTTAGACGGACCGTTGCCTCAGGAGCCCGCTATGGGGGCATTGAGGAACTTGGTGGGATCTGTTCCTATAGAGTCATTGGAAGAACATGGATTTCTCCCAAGGTTAGTCCACGTGCTGCGATCGGGATCTGTCGGAGCGCAGCAAGCAGGCGCATCTGCAATTTGTCGGATATGTAACTCAGACGAGGTGAAGAGAATGGTGGCCGAAGCCGGTTGTGTTCCTTTGCTAATCAAGATGCTTGAAGCAAAGACTAATAGTGCTAGAGAGGTTGCAGCACAAGCACTTTCAACCCTAATGACACTTTCACATAACCGTAGGGAAGTAAAGAGGGATGACAAGAGTGTCCCTAACTTGGTTCAATTACTCGACCCAAATCCGCACAACACCGCCAAGAAATACGCGGTGTCATGCTTACTCGCTCTCTCATCGAGCAAGAAATGCAAGAAGCCGATGGTATCATATGGGGCAATCGGGTACTTAAAAAAGCTGACAGAGATGGATGTTCACGGTGCCAAGAAATTGCTCGAGCGATTAGAAAGAGGAAGGTTAAAGAGTCTGTTTAGCCGAAAATGAGTCGAGAATCGAGCAAAGATTGCTTCTTTTTAACCAAGTTTATGTTTCATAGCCTATATGAAACATCATCTGCAAGAAAAATGAAGTGTAATTTAAAGCAGTTAAAGCTAAAAACTGAATGTTAATCTCTTAATTAACAGTGTTTGTGTTGTAATCATGTACTATATTTGTATCATTTGGTGTTATTTTCCATCTTGGAAATAATTTATAGTGTGATGTTCTTAGATGCAAATTTTCGATAGAAGCATCTTCCTAAGTTTCTGTTTAACGATCTTACATATGACTGAAGTGAGATCAACGCGAATATAAGGAATATATTTTTTTTGGGCAGCCGTAAATAAAAAGTTCTTATACAGGTGGCACTTAACTCATTTGGTCAAATGCGTAGAACCATAAAACTAAAACAAAAGAGTTAACTACATCGGGTAACAATAGTGTGTTGATGGCGAACGGATGGCTGAATACGGGAATCATCAACAAGACAACAACCACAACATTCTTGTAGGACATACAGAACTATATACGACAATGTAACAAAATACGATTATGAAACATACAGAACTATATACGACAATGTAACAAAATACGATTATGAGACATACAGAACTATATACTTCCTCAGTCACTTAGATAAACAAATGATTAGAACGGAGGAAGTATTTACTAACGAGTTGGAAGAGACTTGTAATTTTGGAACTCTCAAGACTAAAATAGTATTTGAGACAATGTGAGGGTCTACGTAATGTGCTTAAGATTGAAAACATGTGATACTTTTGTAAGCAGTGTTTTCAATTCAATGCATAACTCCAAGCACATAGTTTATTCATCAACTACATTACAAAAGATTGATTAATTGGATAAGACAGCTAGTTTTAACCTGTTTATTTAGGACAATTATTGCTGTATAAGTAAGATAGTTAACCAGTCTTTTAACTATTTGGTCTCTCTTAAAAGAAATATATCCGTCTTAAGAATAAAACGGGTCAATTAACACGTCATTTGTCTTTATCTTATTCATCTCAAAAGATGAATATTTACGTCTTAAATGAGAATTTGTGTTGACTATAATGCCCTAAGAAGAAATCAAAGGTCGAGATCATATCAAGGCCCCCGGTGTTTGAACGTTCAACTTAGAAGTTAGATCCGGTAGCCGGCAAATACTTAGAAGTTAGATCCGGTAGCCGGCAAATACCATTTTGATGAATGACCTGATAAAAATAAATATGACAATAATCCTAGTAAGACCGAGTTGACATTTATTACAAATGATTTCACTTTTAAGAAAAAAAAAATGTGCCTAGAAAAAAGGCCAAACATAAAACTATCAATCAATTTGTACAAAAACCGATCACTCGATATTGAGTTAACCCGACTCAATCATAAGTGACATCAAGCCAACTTACTCAAAAACCCAAGATATAACAATCCATAGTCGACCCGAGTAACCCAATTAAATGAAAACCATTCGGAATGAGTTATACTTCGTATGAGCTAACCCGACTTAACCCGACTCAAACCCCAACCCGCCTGAACGGATTGCCACCTGGGTCCATTCCAAGAAAAACAAAAGAGGAGAAGAAAAAAGAGAGATTTTTATTAGAGAGGAGAAAAGAGGACCAAACAAGCACTTATCAATTACGATAAAACTCTTTACTTGAGAAAGATAAGGATCAAGTGATCAACAATTTCTTCTTACTTCCAGGTAAATTTTGCTTCTTTATTTTACCCTTTTATTTGAAAAACCCTTAATTTGTTTTAGTTATTATTGAATATTTAATCTTGGTAAGTTTAATTTAATGTTTTAGTTTTGTGGGTTGTCACAAGAATCTACCTTTTCGATTTGTTTATGAATTCTTTTGGTTTGTGATTGTGTGAATCTTGTGATTTTGCTTTATTTATGTTTGACTATAAATTATGTGATTTGGGTTTTTTTTTATGAGCTGTTGAATTTTTTATTTTCATAGCTTATAATCTTATAGTTAGTCTGTTGAATTTTTGATTTTCATAGCTTATAATCTTATAGTTAGTCTCGTGTGAGTCGGTTTTACACAAAGATTGTGTGAAGCGGATCCGAATTATAAGAAAATTATGTCTCCATATTGTGATAATATAAAGAGTTTTGGTTGAGAGTTTAGGAAGAATCCCTTTTAAGTTGGGATTATCGGATTAATTTGTGTATGCTAAACCTCGGAATTAGCAAGTTTAATTCATATATATTGTAAACAGTTTGTATGATATGATATGCCTTAATTAACCCTGCCTGGGTCGGATCATGAATTCTTGTGTAAACCCGCCTTAGGGTAACTTGGGGTAACTGACCTACTGTAGAACCGTTATATTTAGGAAATAAGTTCAATCCTTATCTGTTTTTGATGACACTATCAATACGATCAACGACCATCTTAGTTGATGATTGTTTTCTTATTGATTGTCACTATGCTACAGCAATGGCGATCTTTGCTGCTTTATAACTTGGTTCTTTCATTATTAGTGAGACTGCTTTAAATAACGCATCCTCGGGTCAGATGCCAAAACTTGTTTTTAGTAATCCTAGAAAGGCACTTAAATAGCCCGGTTCTGCTCCTCTTTCTTCCTCAGCATATATTATCTACTTCTCTGTGAGAACTAAGGAGAGAGTAAGATGTCGTCAACAGCAGTGGTGGGGCGTGGAGTGGCGTCAGCGCAAAGAAAAGAGGGGAATGACAGGCTTGAAGCCTGCCTAGCAGATATGCTTAATCAACATAACATCGCTGCGGCGTCTCTTCGTCACCAAACGGGTTTGTTTGCATACCCTTATATTCATGTTAATTGAAAGAGAATGGGTGCTGCGTTTTTTGTGTGCTAGATTGGTTACTGATAGTATGATATAAAAAAATCGGCAGAGATGGCAAAGAAGGAGGCAATAAGGGCGGGAACGCGAGTGTCAGAAGTTTTGGTTGAGGCAGTGAATGGTGGGGTGGAAGAATGCTTCCTCAATGAGAAGCAGATCGAAATGGAAATTCGATCTCTCTCGGTCTCTGTGGCCCGTTTCCACAAGCAGACCCATCAATGGTTGACTGCTTCCCGTGCTCTCAATGATGCTGTCAAGGAAATCGGGGATTTTGAAAACTGGATGAATGTCATGCTTTTTGACTGTCATAAGATCACTGCTGCCATCCGCAATATTCACCAATCTTGATCTCCTTCCATTCTTTTTATGTAGTCTAGTGTGTCACGTTGTTTTGAATATCAACGATCATGTATCCAGACATTCCAGCTACTCCTTACTCTTTATCCCAGTGTGTTTATGTACGTACATTTATGGACAGCTCCTTTTGCCTTTGCAATATTTATATTATTCCGCTGGTCTTTTTGATGGACTTCTTCTTCATCGTACGTCTTCTTGGACAATTCTTCTGTGATTTCTCCGTGGTCATGATGTCCTGTGGATCTCCATGTTGACTCCCTGGTTCTCTTATTTGCTTGGTAAAAAAAAGCCTTCCATGACAAACTCGTCTAGTGCAATGAGAGGCATTTGTTGGAATTGCAGGGGTTTGAAAGGCCTTATGACCTTTGCAATTACCAAAATTAGGGTCTTTTTAGCTACTATTAATAATATAGATTTTATGTGAGACTAACTGCTGTACAGCAGTACAGGTAGAAGTCCTAATATTACTTAGGTCACTTGGTTTCGACAACTGTGATAGTGTAGAAGCTTAGGTTGGAGGAAGGTTTGTTTTCTGGTAGGTTCCGTAACTTCATAATACTTTTTGAAAATGGCTCTTATGGTAACCGGTGGTACTCGTGTCTTGTTAAAAGATGAGCCATGTCATGCAAAGAAGGGAAGAAGTTTGGTACCATCTTTGGCCATGATAGCGTACTTTGATAACCAGTTTTTACTTGTCGGAGACTTCAGCCAAGTTAATCATCTATGGGATGTACTCTCGGGAAATAAGTACTCCCACAGTGGCTTCATTTTTTCAACAATTGGAAGCTGACACTGAGGTTATGTCCTATCATATTTAAAGGATCTAGATGTATGTGGTGGGTCTCTTTTACGGGTTTAAACTTTACGTGGTGGAAAATAGGAAGAACGGGGAACAAGTTTACGAAATATTAGATAAGGTGTATGATTCAGATGACTCGTCGACCAGGCCATTGATTGGACCAACATGACTGTAACACTTATCAATCCAAATCTTGGACCATGCGCCTGTTTTGATTGACACTCTACCGGATCTACCTCAACAGCAGAAACCCGGCAGGATGGAGAACTGAAACATTTTGTTCCACGAGTGTATGGATATGAGGGTTGCCTCTAGGTTTGAATAAAATGGTTTTACTATAAGTGAATGTAAGGCGGTTTGGAACAAAAATTCTTGAATTAACCCTTGCAGGTTTAGTTAGGCATATCGTATAAAAATATCATACTATATAATTGAATAGATATTTTGATGTTGTCGCAGTTTTTTGTAGGTTTGTTGCAATATTTAGCATTTTTGCTTTGTTTATGAATTTTTGTTTGGTGATCGTGATGGTGATTGTGATTCTTAATGAATCGGCTTCATGTACTTTGACTACAAATGATGTGGTTTATTGTTTTTTCAAACATGGAATTTCTTAGCTTAAGCTACATGTTTCTCTGTGGTGTGGAGTTTGGTAATTAGGATTCACTGGGGTTTGGTTGGCAACTTGATAAAGAGTCGTTAAGCCTGGATTATCAGATGACTTTATGAATATGATGAAATATTAATGTTTTTTACAAAAAACTTTGGTTTTCTTTCGGAATGACTTCCGAGATTCATATTTCAATGATGTGAGTTGGATAATAAGTGATTAGTCTTGATAGGTAAATGAAAGGTGTGTGAATTTTGTAAAATTTGGTGATATTGATGTTACAACAGTCTTTATTGGCTTTCAAGTAAGTTTCAGTTATTGATGGCTGGTATTTCAGTTACTTTGATCTTTCTTTAATGGAAAGTTTGGACCTTTTAAAAGCCTTGAGGTGGTACGTCACTTGTGGTGGCGTATGGGTCTTTTGATATTTCGCTGGTGGTGGTGTCGTATTCTTCGACCTTGGCCAAAGATGGGAGATTTATTGGCTATAGATTGTAAGCGGGGGGATTGGTTTGCATAAGCTTGACATTGCTAGAGATTGTAAACGGGTAATAGGAATTCAATTGCAACTGGCGGGAAATGTGATGTGTTCTTGCTGGAAAATTTTGGTTTAACATGAGTTCTACTCATTTACTGAATTATTTTGTGTTGGGTTTTCTTACATGATCCTCAAGTTGTACGTGGTAATATTTAGGTCACATTATAACCTTAAAATTTGGGGTTAAAATTTTCTCTCGTTACCGTTGACTCTGAACTGGTTTCTACCTTTTTCTATAATCTTGTAAGTTAATTATGGGGTGCTCTGTGATTTTTCTGGCAATATGTTGACTATATAGGCGCTGTATTGCAGATAAAATATGAGTCTATTAGATGTTCCAAGGGCCGAACTTGGTCTTTTGGTCCTATATTTGAACAAAGCAGAAGCTAGGGATAAGTTATGCAGAGCAATCCAATATGGCTCTAAATTTGTGAGTAATGGAGAGCCTGGTACTGCTCAAAATGTTGACAAATCAACCAGTTTGGCCAGAAAAGTCTTCCGTCTCTTCAAGGTTAGGCTTCAAAATGCCGAAAATGGCTTTTTGTTAGAACCTCCGTTTCAAATTTATCGTTCCCATTTTATTTTGCTGGTCACTTATGTCAACTTTGACTATTAATTTCTCCACTTATATGTTGGAAATATAATATATTCATATATTGTTTCAAAAAAAAAATGCAAGAATCGTACATTGTGAGCAAATATCAGGCAAATTTGATATCATATGACCGACCAAATCAAATGAGGCAACTATATTTGGGATTGTCAAAGGAAGGATGTTGATCCGCTATAGTTCACTTATCTTTCATTCAGGGTTTTACAGTAAAGCGATGAATATGACCTATGTACTGCCTTTTTGTGCTGCAGTTTGTGAATGATTTGCACGCCCTTGTTAGCCCCACTCCCGCTGGAACACCTCTTCCCCTTGTTTTACTTGGAAAGGTATTTTGAGCCCCATGGTTAATATAGTTCATGTTAATCGTATTATTGACTACAAGATCTGAGTTTTTTATTTGTTTTTGTTTTCACATTCCAGTCCAAAAATGCCCTACTGTCCACATTTCTGTTCCTTGACCAAATTGTTTGGCTTGGTAGAAGCGGCATCTATAAGGTCTGTGATCCTATCTCTTTCTCTTTCAACAACAATGGCAGATTTTAATAAAAAGTGAGGAGAATCAGGCTTGAATCCTTGCCAAAAAAAATTGTGTCCATGCGTGCGTGTGCGTGTGGTGGGGTATGGCCGAAGAGGGATGGTCGAGCTTGAATTCTAAAGTCGGGCTTAAATCTCGTACTTTGTATAATATATTTACAACAGAACCAGGATTATTGGGCAATGAGGCCTGAGGGGGCCCGGCTTCTGCTCAACCTTTATAAAATCCTCTGCAGTCCAAAATGCTTATTGTGTGACTCTTAAGTGACGCTGTTAATGGTTTATAGAACAAGGAGAACACTGACGTGATTGGGAAGATATCTCTTTATTGTTGGATGAGCTCATCTGTCTGCAGTACTTTAGTTGAGGTTTGTGTTCTCCTATTCAACCTTCAGCCATGTCTATACATAAATGCATCCCTGATCAACGAAAAACGGTGTGTACTAAGTTGCAATTGGTTTATTCAGCTAGGGGAACTTGGAAGACTTTCTGCATCAATGAAGAAATTGGACAAGGAGCTTAAGGGCAGTGATAAACATCAAGTAAGAATATACTTCCTCTGTCCATGAATAAATTTCAAATAATCATATTTAATTTTGAAAAGCGATGTATGCAAGTTAAGAAATTTCCTTCTCTACAAAATTGATTTGTGCTCCATCATTAAATTGAGAAAAACGGTTTGGTTTGGGAATGAATGCAGAATGAGCAATACAAAGGTAAAGTAGAGAAGTACAATGAGAGATCGCTGGCCTTGGTTAAAGCGGCTATGGATATTGTTGTTGCCGCTGGTCTTCTTCAGTTGGCTCCTAAGAAAATCAATGCTCGAGTCACGGGAGCACTTGGATTCACTACATCTCTCATCTCTTGCTATCAGGTAAGACTTGAACTCAAATTGACTTGGTCCGGTAACAATCAAAATGACTAATGTGAAACCAAAAAAAATATAACTCAGTAATGACAATCTGATATGTCCAGCTTTGAAACACCGGACCTGAAATTACCCGTACCCATCAGACCCTATTTGCAACCCGGTTGCAAGGTCTACTGGCAGCTGTGTCTTCAGCTATAAATTATGAGTTTGTGTTATTAACTAATAACGTGTTCTCCAAATTGATGCAGTTGCTTCCATCTCGTCCCAAATCAAAGATATGTTGAATGAATCGAGTCTCGTCTTTCAAGTGTTGGAAGTTATCATGCTAGGCCTGTATCTGTAATCTGTAAAATTATAATATAGGGTGGCATTCTCACTGTTAATCAAGAAGCATCCCTGTACTGTATTTGTTGTCTTCAGTTCCGACCTACTGTTTATAACAATAATACATGTTTTTATGGAAATGTTGCCTCATATATGGTACAACCGTACAACACTGCTTTGGAATTTCAGCTTTATTGAGACATTCTGATACCGGTCTGCAAATCTATTGTTTGGGGATAAAGATAGGTTTGGAACAGCCGGAACTGAGATATGCGTGATTAGCAAGAACATGGCTTTGCATATACGGCTTTTGACTGTTGAACCGCGATTACATAGCCTGCGTCTTCTGAATACAGCGTTGTTATTATAGTCTAATAATACATTGCTTTATCGCCGATAATAGCTTACAAGGCACAGGTGTACAGGCAAAGGAGACTGCTGTTTACAGTAGCAACTCAATTCTCAACAGTAAAAAAGCTTCTCTTGTCGAAAGGTATTCGCAAAATGATGACACTAATGAGTAATGACTAACGACAGCCGAGAGTTAACATTAATCAGCTTATTAACAGCATGAAAACATTTATTCTCTGTTCATAGCCTCACTCGCAAACGGAGGTTACTGTCAACAGCTTATACATGATATTGGTCGCTGTTAAGGCGCTGCTGCGCCAAAGACTGAAATTATTGTACATTGAAGCAAAAAAAAAAAAAAAAACGAAAACTATTGTTAATTGTTAAAAATATTCAGAATGCAACCCAAAAATTGGAGGCATTTCCAAAATACTAGTTTTATGATTATGGTACATATACGATTTGTTTTCTCCCACCATGACCAAATTGTACTACTCCGTACATGGTAACTTTATACGCGTATTATACAGTTGACGTCACCTTGATCGATTTGGAGAGGAAATTAGTTAGGATAATGCAAAAACAAGGGGGACCTTAGGTTTCATATTTTTTTTTTTTTGGAATTCCTAACTTATTTTCCCCGCCAAAGCGATCAAGGCTATGTCATTTATATAACAAATTAATAACCTTATAAAGTTAACCGCTTGATACGGTTAGTACTAGTGGGCAAAAATCAAACATGAAGGGTACCATCTGCACAAACGTTGAGTTCTAAGAGAAATATGCCAAGCTTTAGGGTACCAGGCGAATTTCGGGGAAAACATAAACTAGTAGGCAGCAAAATCCTCAGCCGCGTCCACTTCAGAATCGTGCTGCTCATCCTCCGAGTCATAAACCTCTACCCAAGGGTTTCCCCGTAACATGTTAAGGATATGCTCCCAACCTCC
>JAOWBH010000042.1:1240863-1267043 GCA_028566215.1 Silene coronaria
AGTAATATGACATAATAATAAATGATAAAAATAAAGTCTAGGCTAGGATTCTAAACATCCCGCCATTCATTACAAAAACAGTATCTTTAATATTAAAAGACAAGGGCCTATTCTAGATCTTCCATCTTCCCCTTGCCTTTGTCAATTCTCTTTTCATCTCGGCCTCGAGGTGGTCGCTCATGCACTATCTTTGACTTAATCACCAAAGGTCACTCTCGTGGCCTTGACCTCCCATCTCTCGTATTAACCATCTTCTCAACAAGAGGATTCTTCCTTGATTTCTTCTAACCCTTCTCCCTTTTCCAGCTCAATTGAATGGTCCTGCTTAGCCTTGATGGCATTGCGCCTCTTATAATCGGTCGACTCACTCTTCCTTAGATTCTCGCACTCTTCAGAAGTGATGGCTTTTGTCCATTGCAGATATGAGTCACATACCCATAAAGATTCACGAGGAATGTTAAAATACAACATGTTTCTCTGCATCCAACGGACGGACCATTCACGACATGATTCGGGTGTATGAGCAAGAGCGGTCTGGGGTACAGTATCGAGTTTCAGTATCTTTTGCTTCAAACCCACCTGTCTATAGAGCCTCTCCGGGAAAATGTTAAACCATAAATTCTAAGTTGGGTACACGAACAGACTGTGTAGGATCAAGTGAGGATACACCAGTTAACACCTACAAACGCCACCATGGCATAATCCACCTAATTAAGGGTTCTCCCTCAGTGTTCAGCTTATTTTCCTAGTAATTGCATTATCGGGTGAATTCAACATTAATAAGCCTAGTCCTCATCATAATGGAATGGGGACTATAGCTAAGCGCATCACCTGGGGGCTCAATTAGCCTTAATCTCTCCATGAGCCATATCTACAAATGGCAACTGATTACCGATACAAAAAATCAATCAAAAAGAAAGAAAAGAAAAAAAGAGAAAAATCAAAAAAAAAGAGAAAAATGGTGGTCTATTTTACCTGTAAAATGAGCGGACTTCCATGGTACGGTAATCATGGTTGTCTTTCCAGTCACCCAAGCCAAGTATGGTCTCTCCTATAATCAAGCATGTTAGGCTCCTGCGCAGCTCCATTTGTTCGACAATGGACAGAAATCGTGGATCACCCCTCATGTTATTATCAACGTGTCCACAAAAACTGTAGCAATGGAGGAGGCAAAATCCAAAGGCTCTACGTCTTGCAACATATGATAAGGTAGGATCATTCATATCTAATCGGTCAATAAATTTGAACATTCTCACCCCTTTGTGGTTACTAGCGGTCTACTTCAGCTCGAGTGAGGCCTAAAAAGTCTCTGAATTTGTTCTTATAACCCTTGGAACTTGGTGGCACTAATGGATCACTTTCCACATCCCACCCCAACCGTGGCTATCCCTTCGGGAAATGGACAAATTTCACCTCCCTGAAATGCAAGAACATGAAAAAGACGGATTCTAATAGTCAAGATAAGCATCTAGAAAGGGTTTTACTACCATAACTTGCTTCTGGCTAATGATGGTTCCAACCCCATATGCCTCCATGTCATGCTTCTCTACATTCGTAAACTCATTAATCCATGCTTTGACTCTGTTTTCAAAAATATCCATCTTAATTTTTGAGAAATATTTTTCTTAAGAATTTTATAAGAAGAAGACGATTGGCGATGAGAATTGTGAGTATAGGGGTTGGAGTCATCCCCTATATATACTTTTCGGCTTTCCAAAACTCACACAGGAAGAAACGAGCTGGAGAGAAGATGCAGCTTCTGCTGCGCCTTCAAGAAGGATCGCAACAGTGGCTGCGCTTTCTCCTGGTCCCTTTTTACTGGAAGACTGTCTCAATTACTTTCCATATTTGGTTTTTGGCAAGTTTTCCCTATTCCTATAGGATTAACATAGGTAATTCCAGAATTTTCTTAGATTCCGATTCCCGATGACAATGGGACCCACATTTCGAGACACTTTTCGCGATATTTCGACTTCCGCTCCAAACCGCGATGAACACTTAACCATTTCCTCTTTTTTTCGGGATATCACTCCCCATTTCGAGTCGCATTTTATTATGCAATTTAGGTCGCCCCATTTAGCCGGCAGGGTCGCATTTTTTTATGCAATTTAGGTCGCCCCATTTAGCGGGCATTTTTTTGTATTTGCTCGGCATTTACATTTAAATGTTCAAGCCAACATTTGTATATTAGTTAAATTCAATTAACATTGGTATATTCTTTTTAAGTCATTTATTTCATTCATTTTTATTCAATTAACATTTGCATATTTTTAACTTCAATTAATTCATTTATATATTCTTTATTTTATTTAATTCATTCTTTTTTCGGTCAAACTCAGTTAGTTCTTTAAATTCAATTAACTAATTCACTTTTCAAAATCGTGAATATTTTCAAATTTTATTTGCTCTCGCTGTGTTTATTACGTGATATATACGTGTTATGTCGTTTTCTTTTTCGGCGGCATAACGGCTGAAATATTGCATAGCCAAACCTATATATAAGCTAACCTGCAGGTACACATCTCACAACAAAGCTCCAATGGCACGTAGGCTAGATATATATACATCAAAATCAAAAATAATGTACAAAAGTGGGTTATATAAACAGTCAAACTCATGTCCATCATCAAAATCAAACATCGTCAAACAGGAGGTCATCTAACTCCTCCTGGAATGCCAAATGCTCTTACATACTGGCGATCTCCACATCACGGGCCTCAATGTCTCGCTACATACTGGCTAAGTTTCCTCGGACCACCACCCGCTCTGCCTCCAGCTCACGCTCATGCTACATAACAAAAGCAAAGTTATTATGATGTGGTGCGAATGACATCATTGCTAAATGAAAATAAGAGAACAAGAGGTTCATACCCGTGTCTTTGGGCCACCGGCTAGAGCCTCCACAGTTGTCGCCCTGAGGCGGTTAGCCATCTGTCATCGCTCGACATGGCTCGATGGCCGTACCTACATTTCAAATTCCAAATCATCAAGGCACGTTCGTACATGTGTAAAAGACTAAGACTCTAAACTGGAGGCTTACCCTCCTGATGACATGCTGCCACTCGTCAAGCCCAACATCCGTCGCCTCCTTTAAGAATGTGTCTATCGTCGTATGCACCACCGTACCAGCAACTGGTCCAAGGTACTCCAACGTGTCCGGATAAGCTGGGGGCTCGGCGCCCGCCTCGTCGATCTCCTATATAAAGGCATCAATTGTTAGCTAATAAAAAGAAAATGAGAAGCAATGGTTGTTCAAATACAAGTGAAAGAATCGATACATACCACTATCGGCTAGTGAGCTAGCCGTCTCTGAATGAACTCGGAGTACTCTATGTTCGGAAGAAAGAGGGCACCACCACTAGCCCCAGCCAGGTCTGTCGTCCTCTTCTCAGCTGAAGGCTGCCTAAACATCGTCCGAGGCGGATCGATGGGGACAACGAAGCGATCACTGGAGCACTGACGAGCTAAACACTCACATAGGTACCAAAGTGGTCCCATAGGCGTCGCCAGAAGAATCTTACACAAACTCCTAGGCCAAAGTCGATCAACTACAAAGGACAGAGCACCCAAATTGGCCTCCCAACGTCTCAATGTCCACTAATCGATGCGAAAGCGGTATGAGATGATGAAATTATAAGCAAAATGAAACAAGGAAAGATAAATTAAGCAATTTCACTTATGTTATTCAGCTTCATAGCATTCACTTGCCTCCTATAAGGGTCATAGGAAGACCACTAGCTCTTTTTCCGACAGATGATCCAATCCCTCACCACGGGATACTGTCGAGCTACATCTGTATCTCTCACTGGGGCGAAATCGGCGAAATAAGAGTATATCCAAGCCAGCAAAATACAAAATAAGAGGAATATATGATCTTTCGTTATATACATCCTAGATAATTTAAATTCAAGAACAAGCTTGATATTTATATGCAATCATTTGCTATTTTAGGAATCGAAGACTCGAGTTCAAACGCGAGTATATTTATATGCAATCATTTGCTATTTTGGAAATCGAAGACTCGAGTTCAAACATGAGTATATTTATATGCGATTATTCGTAATTTCAAAATTCGAAGATTCAAGTTTAAACACAAGAATTTTTGCGATCCTTCATTATTCTAAGATGAGAATCATTTTTCATCCATACGATCATTCGTAATAAAATAATACTGACATGAAATACATGGAAAGATGGCATACCTCCAAGATCAGCCCAGGACCGACAGTGGCAGGAGATGTCCCTCTCTCAATCAGTTGAGGACGGACCTTGACCCTCATGTACCATGTAAGGACCGCAAAACTAGGTGTAACACAGTCAAAGCGGCCCAAGCTATCCAAATCAGCCAGGTACGGAAGCAACTTCGTCGGCAGTCGCTCCCCCTTGTCACCTAAGTAGATAGATGACAAGAACCACCACAACCAAAGTCGAGCCCTCTGCTCCGGAGTACAAGCCGGAGGGGTCACCTGTGCCCCGTCTGTGGTCATCTAGACGGTCGTTGGCTTCTTGCCGTCAAAGTAATCCCTAACATAAGAACTGGGAACCAACTCAAGCACTTTAAGTTCGGCCTTAGGCAGGTTCCAGCCTATCAACCTTCTAGCCTCCGCCGAATCATCCCTCATAGCCGTCTTGGGTCACGCCATCTCCTGCTCTCCGCAAGGAAGGCCGGAAATCATACCGAAGTCCCCTAAAGTAACCCCAATATCACCAAACGGCAAGTGAAAGGTTGAGGTCGTATCCCAGAATCGATACAAGAAAGCTCGAATCAGGCACAAATTAGACCGAATCTGCTTTTCTCGAATCTCTACCCAAGCCCTCACTAACGGCCCGAAAGCACTCCGCTCAATTATCAACCTCTCCTCCTCGGTAAGCCTACCACGAGCCTCCATCATCGTGGTATACCGGGAGAAAGATTGCATGTTGTCGGTATCCTGCGCATTTCAAATACATAACCATCAAAAAGAAGAGGATTTTGGAAAAAAAAAGGAGAAAGAAAGGACGTAAAGGGGAAAAAGAAGCTCACAATTCTCCTCGCTGCCCGATAGGACAAGTGACTCTTCGCATCCCCAATGAGATGACGACCATCCCATTTCTCGGCCTAACCCGGAGCCGGAGCTAGCAAACAACCTCTACTCCTCGTCAGGTCCCTCCTCTACCTCCCGAGCCTCCGAGACTCCCGTATGAATCACAAGAGCACGCTCTATCTCGTACTCATACACCATAGGGTCATCGTCACGACCCGAAGTCGAACCAACGTCACGTGCAACCAAACAAATAAAAAACAAGAGCAAAATCACGATTTCAGACAATTTTTCGAGTCATGTGAATTCGAATTGACATTCATGTTCATGACACGTTCCTACATGTTCCCGACAAGACTTATATTCTAAGAAAGTTAGAAAATTCGACAGCATTTCTGTTAGAATTCGATTTATTAGCCAAAAGGAAGTGTACCGGAGGCGCGACAACAAGCTGAAAATTTGATCATACTCAAAGTTTACCCATAATCTAGAGGTTCCAAAACAACAAATTTTGTCCAAATCCGACATGTTTCGGGCCATTTTCGAGCCATATAAGCGATTTTATACAATACCGTCTCAAACTAACCTAAACTAGCTTACGGTGGATGAAAATTCGAAGTGAACACATGAATGTGATCCTAACATGGTTAATTACACGTTTCTAATGTCAATTTCATGGGATAAATTCGTTTAAGGAGAAAGCCCCAATTTTTTCGCAATTAAGGGAAGATAAACCCTAATTTCTGTTTCAAATTCAAGCAATAAAGACGATATTAAGAAAGACGAGTCACATACCTGGATTAGTCATGATCAATGGGAAGATTAGGTATAAATTTTGATGGATTTTTGAGTTCTTGGTGAAGGAATGTCGAGAGTTTTTTTTGGATGAATAATAGAAATCGCGCCTGAAATTCCTTCTTAGTTGAACTCGGACTGACTCAGAAAGAAATGTTGCAAAGGTTGTGCCCCTTCCTCGAGTCGCAGCTCTTGCTGCGCCTTTTCCCCAGCATGTTTCCAGCAACGAGTATTTTTTGGAAATTCGTTAAGAGTTCGTTGGACGTGGGCCATGCCCCTTAACGTTTATTTTCGAAATTATTTACGGATAATTCAGGTGGTACCCCTGAATTTTGCCACTTTGCACATGGTACCCAATATTTTAAGTTTATGTACATAATACCCTTTATATTTGATTTTCATGCATAACATACCCTTTTTGTCGCTATAAAAAAATTCAGTTAAGCATAACTCCTAGACCGGAAATCAGAATCGGCCAATTTTTGTTCTAAAATGATTATCTCGTCGTACTCTATGATTTGAGGAAAAAAACAATTCGACTACCATACTGTCGAGTTTTTTTTGTACAAAAGCCTCGAATCAACCATAACTTCGATCTTAAATTTTCAAATAATCATTTTCGTTTTGTCAAATTATAGGTCTCGAAGAGTTAATCAATTTGAAAAAAAGAATTGCCAAAATCCGATTTCTGATCGATTATTTATCCTCAATTGAAAAATTTAAAAACGTTAAAAAGGGTATGTCATGCTTGAAAATCAAAGCTCAAGAGTAGTTTGTGCACAAACTTAAAAATTGGATACCACGCGACATAGTTCAGGATATCACGTGAATTTTCCGGATTTTAAACAAGAATTTGTAAATTTTTTAAAATAAGTGTGCCGTACGTGTTAGTAGTTGCCATAAATAGCAGTAGCTTCTGAAAGCTCCCGTCCAAAAAATACAAGCTTGAAACATTCTCAATCTACTAACCGTATCAAACACAAACAAACACTTACTTTTAGCCCGCGTTATCTCAACAACGTCACCTGATTTTGTTCTTCAATATTATACTCTTTCCCTATACTGTAAGTCAACAACACCTTCTCCATTTCCTCGCATTTCATCTCTAATTCTTCGTTTTTCATTTTTATTTTCTGTAATTGTTGTTCTGCATTGTCGTAATTTGTTGTCCTGAATTTGTTGAACAGGTGTTAAATATGTGGAGATTGACGCGATCAGCGACGGCGAGTTTTCGGCGATCGCGGAGGTTTTCCATGGCGGCAGCGGCGGCCATTCCAGGTCCTTCTATTGTTGATAAGCGCGGCATTGATATTCTTCATGATCCTTGGTTTAATAAGGTTTTATTTTAGTTATTTTTTGTTATCCTTAATTATTTTCTGCGTTAATTGACTCTAATAGTGTAATGTTCGATTTCGTAGCGAATTGTGCGACATTGTTGAAGTGATTTGATTTATTTTTTCCTGTAATTCGAAGTCAAACTCGCGAAATTGTCAAATATTATGGTTTGTTTTGTGAAACTGAGAGAATTAGGGAGCCTCATATGAGTACAATTGACGGATGATGATAGCGCAAACAAATAGTAGTCGAAATTGTTGTTGAATAATGACTGCTAAATTTGCGGAATTTTGTTCGCCTTTATTTTTGGCTGTGCTTCTAATTCAGTGGAAATCAACAGAGTTGGCTTAATTTAGTAGGTTTTAGTAGTGGTTTTTTCAAGGTTTCCGAAGTGTGATTATGCAAATGCTAATTTTTTTTTTCTTTTTCTTTTAGCTTAGTATTGTATTTTAGGACTTACGAAGTGACGAGTTACTTAAGATGATAATGATTTTTGTAGTGTGTGTTTGGAAGTGGCCGCTTGTTTGTTTTGGTTGGGATTATTGTAGCTGGGAAGTATATACTATGCTGCCTCTAGATGTATAAGAGTTACCTTAGTCCAAGGGAGGATATACGGGAAGAGTTTTCACGTCCAAATCTTTCCTTTATTGGAGAGCTTTTGATTCGTTTTGGAGGAAAATGGAGTGATTCATTTTCCCTCCTCTCCAAATCGCTCCACGTTTATTTTGCTAACCAAACAAAGGAATTCACCTATGACATCCAAACACACTCTAAATCTCACTTTACTGCTGCGGTGGCTCTCTTATAGAAAGTTGTGTATTTTTAAATTAGGTTTCTCATAGAGTCAAGCACACTAGTTTTGTTTTTAAAGGAGAATTTATTATACCAGTTTTTGACGAATTTGTTGAATATGGGGATATGAAATCTTTAGGCGGTGTTATTGACTAGCAATGCTCCACATCTATTTCAATGGATCAATATACTTGACAATCTGTGCTTCTTAATTGGACACGATTCCTAGTTTCCTACAAAAAAGCTGTTATTATTGTAAAAATCTTGATTTTATTGTTGGTTATCAGTAATAAAAATCTGCTAATTGTCAGCAATTATTTCTCTCGGAGTTTATGGCTTTCAATAGAGGCATCTTAACTTTAAATCATTATGATTTTGAATTAATGCTTTTCAGGATACGGCCTTCCCTATGACAGAAAGAGACCGTCTTGGGCTTCGTGGTCTCTTGCCACCTCGTATTGTCTCATTTGAGCAGCAGTATGCGCGTTTCAGTGGGTTCCTTTCTTTCACTTTTACATTTACAATCTCTTCCAGTTAACACTGGAGTAAAATAATCAACAAATATCTTTATTTTCCCAATTTCTTTTAAATTGACATAATACTCATTCATTTTGCATGTGCTTGTTGTGGGAGCTGTTTAGTTTGCAGCACATGAAATTTGTTCAGACAACTTCAATATGTGGCATGTGTGTTTCTTTGTGAACTCTGATTGATGATGAAACTTATTTTGAAGCCTAAAAGCTGGTGCTTGTTTTCATTAACTTTGTTAAGAACTTGCATCGTCCAGGCATACGGGGTAAAATGGATTTTGATGGTGTCAGTTATGTTTTCTTGAACGCAAAGATAGAAGGTCATGAACTCATGGTAGTTAGAACCTTAACTCCAGCATGCAATTTAGCTTGAAGTAGGATATTGCTCACTAATCCACCACCATTACTCGCGTGCCTCAAAAGCTCCCATTTATGGAGGGGTAGGGGTAATGTTCGCACCTTACACATGTGTTAAACACCGAGACAGGATGGCCCCTGATGGAAGTTGCGCTGAAATTGAATCCTATGATTGCTTCTTCACAATATAATAAGAGCAACGAATTTAGCTAGCAACAACAACAACTTCACCCTTGTGCCTCAAGGATTCTCACAATTGTGGGCTTGATTGGAAAGAAGAAAATAAGAATAATGTGGTTGGGACTCAATTATTCGTGCTGGGTACGACAAATTAATAAATTCATATGTGTAAAGGAATGATGTGCCACCTTAATAATTTTTTGTGCTGTTGGATGTGCATGCTGGTTAATTGAATAAAAATAACATTTATAATCACTCGCTAAAACTCTCTCTCTTTTAGTTTTTGTCTTCCAAATTTTTAGAGCTGTTGCTATAGATAATCTCAAATGTTACATTTTGGAGCATGATATTGGTTTTCAAATTGGTCTTATGCATTGTGCTATGAAATACAGTGGAATCATATCGCTCATTGGAGAAAAATACGCTGGGGCAACCAGAGAGTGCTGTATCTTTAGCAAAATGGAGGATTCTGAATAGATTGCATGACAGGAACGAGACATTATATTACCGAGTAAGTCCCATGGATTTCTTCATAAGATTATGACTTATGAGTAGGTATGATCTGAGACTGTTTGGTCATTGTATTCAGGTCCTTATTGATAATGTCAAAGACTTCGCTCCTATTATATATACTCCAACTGTAGGGCTAGTTTGTCAAAATTACTCTGGCTTGTTCAGACGTCCACGTGGAATGTATTTCAGCGCAAAAGATAAAGGAGAGATGATGTCGATGATATATAATTGGCCAGCTCAACATGTATGTCTTGAATTTTTTTTATTGTTTTTACTTTCTAATCTAATGTTATCTCTTATTTCACTTGCAGTGATTTTAGTTTGGAGGGAATTTATAGTTGGTTACCAATCATTCATAACCTTCTCTTTCTGAGTCAGGAAAGAAATATACTAGGCTATAATTATTGTTCCAATTCTACATGTATTTTTGACTACTAAGTATATGGTCTAATAATAAACTATTTTAAAATCATAATAGTAATTTTCATTGGTGATGGTGCGGACGTACTCACTTTAGAGGGATGGTGCCTTTGGCAATATGTTGTTGCATACGGAAAGATGAATCGACAAATCTTTCAGAGTATATACTTTTCACGTCTCGAAGTGAAGTCTTCTTTTTGAGGTTGTTGGATTGTTGAAATTTATTCGAGTCAAATCATCTGTGAGTCTATACTTTATAGGAATATACTATTTTTGTTTCTACCAAATGGGTGTCACCACATTGTATTGCTTTTTAGTTATAACCATCGGCGTACATAACACTTTCACTTTAAACATTTGGGCTTCTAAGTATAATTGTATTAATGAAGGTCATACATGATACCTGGTTTTGCCTGTCAGGGCAAGTGATTTCTCATGCTGATTCCTCACTTTGTAATGCAGGTTGATATGATTGTGGTCACTGATGGCAGCCGCATTCTTGGCTTGGGTGACCTTGGAGTACAGGGAATCGGCATACCCATTGGGAAACTTGATGTATATGTTGCTGCTGCAGGGATGAACCCCAAGCGGGTATGAGTGTATGACTGTGAAACTGCTGTTCAACATTGTTTCTTGTACTGAACATGTCATTGCTTACACTTGATGAAAGTATATGTTTCATTTGTCATTTTATGCTAGTTTTTTTTTCTTTTTCTTTTTTTTTTTCCAAATTTTCAGGTACTCCCCGTGATGCTTGATGTAGGTACGAACAACCAGAAGCTTCTTGAAGATCGTCTATGTAAGTAATACTCCAAATTTGCAATGCCAGTTGCTCTTAGCTTTATTTAATTGGATACTTTCTGTAATGGTCACCTGTTTTTCTGAGTATTATGCTTCTCTTGTGCGCATATTAGCATATCTAATCTTCGATTTCATTTGATACTCGATAATTATTCAGTGGCTATAAACTAAGTTCCTTTATGAATCTGAAATTGGGCTTCTTTTTCTTTCTTCACTGTGTTTATTTTCAAAAATTTGGAAGTCTACTATTTCTTCCATGGCCTTTTTAATGGTGTCATGCTTCAGAATCTTCTGCTCATGCATTAATTTTTGGTGCCTTTTCCGGAATCTGAAAGAACCTTTTACTTTCTTTATGTAAAATTACGCAGATCTAGGACTCAGGCAACCTAGACTAGAAGGTGATGAGTATATTGCAATAGTTGATGAGTTCATGGAAGCTGTTCATACACGTTGGCCAAAAGCTATTGTGCAGGTGTTTGTCCCTTTTGTAGTGCACCACATTAACTTTCACACTTGTATCTTACTGGTGAAATTTTGGCAGTTTGAGGACTTCCAAATGAAGTGGGCATTTGAAACATTGGAAAGATATCGTACAAGGTGCTGCATGTTTAATGACGACATTCAGGTGAGTTTGGTGATGGTCGTCACAATATCGTATATGAGTTTTCTTTTTCTAGAAATGGTATATCCGTTTGTGGGCAGTGAATTTTGTGAGAGGAATTCCATCATCATCTAATTGAGTACAGAAGTACCAAAATCCGCTTGTTGGGAACTTAGGATTGTATTTTTAAATTTAGTCTATCTTTTGCTTTTCATTTGAATTTTCCACACTACCAATGGAGCCAAAGACTCATTACTCTTTCGTTCGGGGTTATGATGGAATAAATTAAGATGGCTCACTAAAGTGTCTGCGTTTCTTTTTCTTGTGAAGTAGCAGTCGATGAATTTCTCGACGCAATTTTCATCTTGGGTCATTCGGAAACAGCCTCTTTGTGTTCTAACATAAGGGTAAGGTTCCGAACATCCAACCCTCCCCCCTCTTACTCCACAATTTGCGGGAGCCTTTTGAGGCACTGGGGTAATTTGTTGTATTGTTTTTTCGTTTGAAACCTATGGGCATTTAGTTATCTCTTGTTCTACAGGGAACTGCTGGCGTTGCTTTGGCTGGACTGCTAGGTGCTGTCAGAGCACAAGGTCGGCCATTGACTGACTTTGTCAAACAGAAAATTGTTGTTGTTGGAGCTGGGAGGTAAGATTAGAGAAACTTGTTTTTTATCTGATGAAGCATAATCGGTTTTTTTTGCATTTATTTCACTTTCTTTACACTATTCCTTTTCGTGTCTAGCAATTAATCTGACATCCAGAAGGTGGTTTTCAGTGCAGGGATTGGTGTCCTAAACATGGCGGTACAGGCTGTTTCAAGGATGGCTCGGATAAATGGGATGGCAGACAAGCATCAGTTTTACCTTATAGATAAAGACGTATGTGTTTTGTTACTTGAGCTTTATGTGCCTTTGATAATAGCATTGCATGTTATAATAGAATCGAATTGTATCCATGTGTTGACCGAATAGTGATGAAAGTATTCATCCATTACCCAGCGGCGGGTTTAGACTTGACTCTTGTCTACTGTTTGGACTCTTAAAGTAAATGATGTTGGTTCGTATTTTCTTCGATGCATTGTAGACTTGCTTCCAAACTTTTTTTCGCAATAGCCAATACATCGATGATTGGGTTGAGAGGGTGATTATTCGATGTCCTGATTACCCATTTAGGACTTAAGAAAATGTTTTTATGGAAGTCCTGAGCTCACCAACTTCGTTGTTATTTTTGGCTTTGTTTTAAAACCTTTTGTTGCTTCTGGGTAGTGCATGAACGTTATCTCCCTGTTAAATAATGCACATTATGAAATCAAAGGCTCTGTTAGCCTTCAAGCCTTGGTTGAAGCCTGGCAGTAATAATAACTGTATGTGAATGCAGGGTCTCGTTACTAAAGATAGAAAAAAATTAGATCCAGCTGCTGCATCCTTTGCTAAATATCCTGAAGAAATTGACGGGCTTATGGAAGGAGCAAATCTTGCTGAAGTGGTAAGTTTTCTGCTGTTTGTGGACCATTTCTTATAAACTCAAATCACTGCTTAGACTCTGTTGCAATCTCCTTTAGCTTTAAAATAACTTTACCTAAAAATAAGCCTAATGCAAGCTCCATGTCTTCTAGTCATGTTAATCTTATATGTTCCAGTAATCTTCAACGTTATATTTATCTTAAATACATCTACTGTTCAGGTTAGGAAGGTCAAGCCCGATGTGCTACTTGGTTTGTCTGGAGTTGGGGGTATCTTCACTGAAGAGGTGAGTTGCCCATGAATTTTTAATTCCACCATATGGCTGATATATGATCATCTTCATTTCTGAGATGTAGAATCCTGATCTACTTCCTATAGATGTTATTCCCAAATATGCTTGTGATAAACGTGTTGAGGAATATGGTTATTAGCAATCTTGACAATTGATTTATGTGTCACATGTAGCTTTCTTGTTCAAGTGGGATTTTAGCCAACGTGATGTAAAATTTTCCATTGTGCGTTTGCCACTCTGAATGTAATGTTCTTTATGATTCAAAACATGTCTGGCCCTATTGTGTCCCAGTCTTCCTTATTTCGAGCTCGGTTGTCTCGTAACTTCTTCATTACCGTTGACTTAGGTACTGAAAGCTATGGGAGAATCAAACGGCCCTAGACCTGCTATTTTTGCCATGTCAAACCCTACCCTGAATGGTTTGTGTTCGTTCTGGTATTTTGGTATTTATAGACCTTTGATTTTCTTCAGTCAGTCTACTTGCTGATAATTTTATTTCTGAAATCTCTCAATGAGCAGCCGAGTGTACTCCCGCTGATGCCTTTAAGCATGCTGGAGAAAACATTGTTTTTGCAAGTGGAAGTCCATTCCAAAATGTTGATCTTGGTACATGAACATAAGCTATTCAAAAGCCTGTTTCAGTATTCTGAATGAACTTCTTGGTTTCACTCTGTGAATAGTTTGCCAAGTCTGGTGCCCTGAACTGTAGTTTGTCAATTCTTATTGCAGGAAATGGAAAAGTAGGTCATGTAAATCAAGCGAATAACATGTATCTCTTTCCTGGGTGAGTGCCTTGTTTTCAATCCTAGTTGCTAAGTATATCTGTTTATACCCATGTGCTTTGACCAATGAACATTTGCTGAGTTCTTCTAATGTATCAGGATTGGTTTGGGAGCTCTATTATCAGGTGCTCGGTTAATTACTGATGACATGTTGCAAGCAGCTGCGGAGTGGTATAAAAAGTCTTTTCCATGTTTTTTTAATCTGCACTTTCTGCTCTGTGTACTTGAGTTGTGCATAAAGGTTTAAGAGGTAGTATGTGGTGGTATTAGTCTATAAATTTGTTATCTGTTTACTGATATAGCTTTGTCTACCTAGTATTGTTGAGCTGCTTTAGTAGCCCTGTTGCATCAAAACAACTGCTAGAAACTATACTAAAGAATCAAGTGGAGCTCAATTCGTTGAGTTCCTGCTCTTGTATCTTGATGTCAGGATTGAATCATAACGCCCCATCCTCTTCTTTTCGGGGTATTCATCGGAAATTTGCCCTTTTCCGTCAAGGTTTCATTCCTAAAATTCAGAGTTTAGGCTGTGTTTTATTGTGGAATGGGTTCTCCATCAGTCAGGCGTCATTTTGGTTAAGTCAGATTGAATCAGAGCAAATAAAATTAAGAAACACTAATCTATCTAGAATCATGGAAAGAGTTATCACTTGTTGCAGATTTTGTTATGCTTGTAGGGGTTTGGCACTTGCTTTAAAGAAGCAATAAGGCTGTGCTCATGCTTGTGTAGTAGTATAACTCAGTCAGTAGTCAGTACTCCGCCACATTGCAACCTACTGAGTAGTGATTTAAGTCTCTTGTAGTCTATATTCCGTAGCTGATGTGCATGCCCTTGGTTTAGCTAGACTGGGACTATCACAATCCTCTTTTCTCTTGTATATTTTATCATCTTGCCATGAAAATTTGGCCTCTCCATTGCAGCAGGATTCTTAACAATTTTATGGCAATTGCAACCCGCTTCTTCTGTTGGTGTGATTGAGATGTAGTCAATGGTTTCTTATTTAAAGCTGTTTTGTCTACAGTCTTGCTTCATACATAACAGATGATGAAATCCAGAGGGGCATTTTGTACCCATCAGTTGGAAGGTTAGTGCCTCAATACATATCTCTTCTGGCATCCTCCTCCCCCTCTCCCACGTCCCGGGAAATGAATCCCTCAAAATAATGAAAAAGTATTGGGGACAGCTGGACAGCAGTGTTGTTTTCATGAAGGGCTTGCTCATACTGTAATGTATTAGTAGGCATATATAGAAATATAGAAGTTACTAATTGCGAGGTGAGTATCTGGTTTTGCACATTGGTGGTTTAATGCTATGTTGTCCGGAGTCATCATTATTACCTCGTGTACCCGTGTTGACGCTCAGACATGAGTGGGACACTCGAACACTTCATTTTAGACTAAACACATGATTTTTTTTTCTATAAAATAGACGAATTGACACTTGGACACACACCCGTGTCGGATACTTCTAACCGAGGCTGAGCAACATAGGTTTAATGATTATTAGATTCTTTTTATCATTATTGGATAAATATAGATGTATGGTTCCATGACGTCTGCTCTTTATGATGTTACTTACTAGGCAGCATTTTGTGTGCCCCATGGTTTACTGTTGGTAATTTTGAAGTTCTCAGAAGCTCTTAAGACCTGTTTGGAAATGTGAGAAAAGCCATAATTTCCTTTTCTTTTGGATGCAGTATAAGAGATATTACAGCAGAAGTCGCAGCTGCTGTACTGCGAGAAGCTGTCATTGAAGACCTTGCTGAAGGCCATGGTGAAGTGGGGCCAAGGGAGCTCAAGTGTATGTCTAAGGTAAGATTGGAATATTACATATTTTGCCTTTTTAATATTTTCTCATGGAGATTTTGAGGGCCCCAACTACTGGGAAACTCTCTTTTGTGAAGTTTTTAGTGAAACTGGGATCTGGGATTGTGAATAGCGATATCATTAGGTACTCGAATAAGATGGAATTCTTCCTGAAAACCTAGTCACTCCATTAATTTGAATTCACCACTCTTTGATACATTCAAATCAGTTCACTAGATGTTTACCTTGGGTAGAAAATAACATGGACTTCATTCTTCTCAAACATGTTTTTCATTCTCGTACACTTTGGTCCAAAAGTAAACGCAGTGAATTCAAGTGAATTGAGGGAGTATGATATAGCTGTAGTCTGTAGAACACCAATAGATGTTGGTTCTTAGAAATTTGACAATAATAGCACAATGTAGTAAAACTGCATCTCAAGTTCTTGACTAATATATGTATCAATTGCAGGAGGAAACGGTGGAGTACGTGAAACGCAGCATGTGGTATCCTGTTTACCATCCCCTTGTTCATGAAAAATGAGTATACATCATCATTTCTTATACTCACCCGATATAAGAAAGGGCATGCTTCTAATTGTTCTGTATTCGAATTGTAGAGACCTGATCCTCTGATTTACAGAATTTCTTCTTCTTTGAATACGTATATGTTGGAGCCCATCCCTTGAAATTGTTTGCGAGCTTTGTAATTTACAGATGTTATTTCTGATTGTTTCTCTATATGAAATGGGGAGCCAAATCACGGCTACATTTATTAACATCAAAATGACTGTAGAGTTGTGGATCGTTACTGAACGAGGGAAATTAAATAAACTGGTTTTGGACTCGGCTGCAAGTGTCAGACACAACACGGTGTCTTTCCACATTGTTTGTAATTTTTCGTTTGAAATGAAGTGTTCTGAAATGTCGGGCGCTTCAATTGTCGGGACATGCAAACGGACCAAATTAAGGTGTCGGGTACCATAGACTAGTCTAAATTATCCTGCAAAGACCAGAGAGAAGGCTACCTAAGTACAAGTTGAGACAAAATTCAGAAAATTCTACGGAGAGAAGGCTACACTTATACTTCAAGTTGACGTCGCGGCTGTCACCTCATAATCACAGGCAGATCCAATTGCCTAACTTTGAAATGAGTTCATTTAACCTGAAATGCACAAATTCCTGTTTTAAACGGATACGTCCGTCATTCGTCTTAAACTTCAAGATGGGTCAAATTGGTAACAATTCACGGGCAAGTATTTAGATCCGTTTCATCTATAGAACGGGACCGTTGACTGGCCTAAGTTGAGAAGAAATAGAGTAGACGTAAAGAAAACGAGGGCGGCCTTTCAATTGGCCTAACTTTCTGAGAAATTGACTAATATGTTGTGTACTATATAAACCCCAGAATTTAGATCTGACACCATTTTTCAAAGCTCGTATTATTATTAATTGTTATACTACATACAATTGCATCTACCCTTTATAATTATTAATTTCCAGCCCTCTGGAGGATTTTCTCTCTTATCCAATTTATTTCAAGGGTAACATTCTTTATAATTCTCTTTATGTTGTACAAGCTTATTTGTACGTCATCCGTTCCAATCATTTGTTTATGGAGTACATTTTTATTCGTCGTGAGATATATTTTATTTAAAGTTAAATAAATGAGTGGGCAGATAAAATTATATTTAATTTTTATATGAAGGGTATCAATTATCAATTGTGTCGGAAGTATCTTTATGATCTATATTGGTTGATCATCGGTGTGCATTACTATTTGAAATTTGCAAACTTGCTTCAGTTTTGACCTTAAAAAAAACTGTGAACTTGCTTCAATTGTGTATGTCATGCTCAAGATATGAAATTCAGATAGTATTGTGTTACTGTATGATCATTGTAATAATGCTGCTATGGAATGATCAGTTCGTATAACGTGTAATGGTGCCTCAAAGGCTTCCCCAGGTTGCGGGGTAAGAGGTGGGATGTACACGGTCTTGCGATTGTCCGAGCAACGCAAATAGACTGTTTTCGAATTACCCAAGATAAAATGGTGTTCGAAATTGCATCAGATGTGTGATTTCGCGTTTGTTTAAAAAGAAAAGCAACTAGTTGATTAAGCCTTTTTTGCTTTATTCCATATTTCCATCATAATTCACATTTCACACCCAAGAAAATAACAAATCTTTGATTCCATTAGAATTTGGAAATGCTTCAATTATGTGCGGAATAAAACTACTTGCTTGGAGGGGTTTATTTGTTGTTATTATTTGGTTACGGGTCGTTATTTTGTGGAACCATGTAGTAATTGATTGTTAATCAATCAATGATGAATCTACAAGATCTCCTTTAATTTGTATGTGGTGTTTGCATGTTCCATTAGGTTGCTGGAATATGGATGTTTTGAGAATTATGGGATTTAATTTAGATAACCTTTCGATGTTTATATAGTGCAAGATCTCTTCATTAACTAGGATGTGTTGGTTTGTACCAAAAAAAAAAACTAGGATGTGTTGGAAAATGTACATTTTTATTCACTCTTATCCGAGAGAAGTGTTGGAACTCTGGTTTAACTCTTGTAACCTCTAAATTGGTTTCTACATGTCGTACTTGTACATTTATAATGTTTATTTGATGTGAATGGTTGCTCAAGGTTTCTTGGTTGTAGTGAACAATTAATTGTGAAACCAATTGCTGGGCAGCTTCCTCTTTAGTACAATGGCGGCTAGGATGCCTGGTGTCATCGCATTATTTGACGTCGATGGAACTCTAACAGCACCAAGAAAGGTAGTCCTTTTGGGTTTTTGCTGTTTTTGATGTTCAGATCTCCATTGGGCTGAATTACACCGTTCAGTTAATTTTTTGATGTATTCTAGTGCCATCTAAGCTTGTTTTTTAAATACTTGGTCATTTTGGTCAATTTCATACCAATGAAATAATAACTGTCGCTGAAGATGTAAAATGCGACTTCTAGTATCTTGCTGATTGATGTGTTTGATTTGGTAATTCAATTATTTTTGTTCATCATTATCTTGTCATGTAAAATTTTTAGATACGCCCGGTGCACCATGTCATTGTACACCCTAGCCGATGAGAATATTCTTTTTTTTTGTTCACTGAGATTCTGCTTTGGTATATGGGAAGTGTTGACAATCTTAATTTCTCATTAATTGAGGTGTAATTGTGTATAGTGACGTGGGACACCGAGTGTACATAAGAATTTCTCGTCCTGCCAGTTAAGGTATAGGAACCTTATATTGCGGTATTGTTTTTCTTAATTGTTTGGTTGAAACAGTGTAACAATTGAGAGGAACTGCTTGATATTAATGAGAATTTCTTTTGGACATTATTATTGTAACTGTGTAAGTGAGAATGACTCTTTAGTCTTTACCACTAGCCCTTAGAGTCTCGAGTCCTGTACTCCTGTTTCATGCATTGTTATTTGTTACGCTGTTACCATATTTGAAAACTGTCTTTAGTAGTTTTTTGTAATTGTCTCTGATAGGCTTCATTGACTTGTTTTCTTTATATAACTTCTGGGATCTGTGTTTCTATCTACGGAGTATTTCTTAACTGATGATTCTGTTTCGTACTTGCAGGAGGCAACTTTAGAGATGTCGCAGTTCATGAAAGAATTGCGGAAGGTACATTTTTTTGTTGTTGTCTGTTGTCCTCGCAATGCAACCTTTTAGTTTCAGAAGAATGTCTCGACTTCGAATACAATAAGATGCCATTCAAGCACTACTGTCTGAAATGTCTTTAGATTGAAATAGTATTATGCTACTCTCCTTACCATCCATTTTTTAATATCGAAATAGTTTTATGCTACTCTCTTTACCATCAATTTTTTAATATCGAAATAGTTTTATGCTACTCTCCTTACCATCCAATGTAACTCTTTAAATTACACCGGAACAATTCTCTTTGTGAAATGCCTTTTCCTTGGAAGAAATGCTAAATAATAGAGTTTTGTTTATTGAAAATGATTTATCTTTGAAACTCAAGCTATATAGTACGATGTTTATGCGTTGCTGTTGGCTTGTTGCACCAATGTGATGATACCTGACAATCGTTTATAGAGTCTAATGAAGTGATCGTGGATTCGTGGGCTTGTGTCAGCACTCTATATTTCGATTCACCGATCTTCTTGAGTTCTTGCCATATTTTTTTCCTTCAGTGAGTGGTTATGTTTCAGTGGCCATTCAAGACTTTGTACAGCTTGATGTCTGTGAAACAAGCATTATTTCTCAGTATTTGTGAAGTAGTTCGTTGAATCTAGGTTCAATGTAAGAGTTTTCATTGAACCTTGAGGCACTATCTGTCATTGATTGGTAGTCTTTCAAAGGAACTGATGATGTTTTCTTAGCTGCTTTCCACATTTCAACCCCTCTTCTCCCATCCTCCAAAAACAATCAATTAGAATTTAGAAAGCTTTCGCCTTGACACAATGTAATGGAGTAAGTGGACTTTAGAAAGCTTTCACTGTGACTCAACATAGTAAACTTCTATTTTATGTCAGCAAGATATCGACAACTCTTCAGTTTTTCCCATGTTTCAACTGTTACAAGTTTACAACGATTGTGTCATTTTTTTGCAGGTAGTTACAATAGGAGTTGTCGGCGGATCTGACTTTGTTAAGATTTCAGAGCAACTTGGTAAGACAGGTTAGTTTAGGGTTAAGTCCTTGAACCTATTTTTCTTTTCTGATTTTTTTTTTAGACAAGCGTCTTTTCTGATTTTTCACTGTCTTTGTATTTGTAATGTTTACTCAAGAGAATGCTGTTCTTAATCGTCTACTAGTCAAATTTTCAAAACATTATGTTGCTTAGATTGTATAATTGCAATTTGCAAAGGGTATAAATTCTGAAGTGAAGCATGTCAATTCTGCTTTGAGTACTGCAGCACCAGCCTTCTGGCATAATTTCATAACCTTGGTTGTTTATGCAGCTATTAACGATTATGATTATTTTTTTGCGGAGAATGGGTTAGTTGCTTATAAAGCTGGACAGGAGCTTGCCATAATGGTAACTTCTATAAAATTCAAAATTAAGCTTGTATATATAAGACAACATGGTATATGTTGCAAGTTCTGATGTATATTTGGTGTTTCAGAGCTTGAAGCAACATCTTGGAAATGATAAGCTAAAGGTAAGAACATACTTTCTATCTTTGATGCATGGGATAGCTGAGAGTGATCCTCTAGTCTATTTAAGCATTTGGTAGCATCTCGTACAGTAACCCGTTTTGAAACCTTTCATCACAAAAAAGACCCCTGATACTGATACTCACACGCTTAAGCTATTGTAGTTGCAAAAGGTTCTCTTTTTATGGTTTGGGTCAAATTAATGCTCTTTTTACTCAATAATACTTCATGAAAACCACCTTAGATAAGTATTTGTACGAATTTATACCAAGACAGCACGAACAGAACTGCTCGTGAATTTATCTGCTAACTGAAGAAATGCAAATAAGATTTTCCTCATGACAATTTATACATTCAAGATCTCATTTTACTTGGTCTAATAAATTTAAGTGGGAGGGAATATGGAAGCGCTTAAAGAAAGTCCTATTTATGGGAGTACCGAGGTTTAAATGGTCAAAAACTGACTCTGCAATCTGCTATTTCAGGAGTTCATTAATTTCATGCTCAAGTATATTGCCGATTTGGATATTCCCATAAAGAGGTACATCTATGTATTGGCGATTCTTCTCTACTGCTTGCAAATTTAATAAATATATTCCTCACCTCTTTTCTGACAATTTTTCGTAGGGGAACGTTTATAGAATTCCGCAATGGAATGATTAATGTATCACCTATTGGAAGAAATTGTAGCCAGGAAGAAAGGGATGAGTTTGAAAAATATGACAAGGTTAATGGCGTAAATATCCTGTGAAAATGTTTTACATGAGCTAATTCTCAGATAGCTTCTGTTTAGATATATACTCCGTATATATAACTTAATCGTACCATGCACAGGTTCACAAAATACGTGCAGATATGGTGTCAATATTGCGCCAAAAGTTTTCACACTTTAATCTGACATTTTCAATAGGAGGGCAGATAAGCTTTGATGTAAGTAGCTTTTGGTTAACTTGGTTTTATGGAATTTATGGCTGGATTCTAATTCATCGTTTTCTGCTGTTACATATAGGTTTTCCCTCATGGTTGGGACAAGACCTATTGCTTGCGATACCTCGAGGAATTCAATGAGATTCATTTCTTCGGTGACAAAACTTTCGAGGTAAAGCATGAACTTAGTTCATACTCCATATGTTGATCTACTGCTGTACTTCGTCCTATACTCCATATGTTGATCTACTGCTGTACTTCGTCCTCGTTGTATTCCTTTCATTTCTTCCCATAGGGATCCATAAATATGCCAGTTATAAGACTTAAGACTATCGTATCATAGATACGGATACGACGAGTAATGTAATTAACTCATTTTCTAAATGTGTAGTATAACATGAAATTAGACAGTTTGTCTGTGCACAACGGTCTCGCATAGTTTTTGTCTAAAAAATTGAAATTCGTGTGCTCTTTAGAGGGTAACCAAATGACGACTTAGTTGAACAGAGATAATGAGGCCAAATTTCAGCATCACCTAATATTTGCTTTCCTTTGTGAAGGGAGGAAATGACTATGAAATCTTCGAGTCAGAGAAGACAGTTGGTCATACAGGTATACTATTCATTTCTCATTCTGATGAACACTTATATAGTTATATTTATGATGTTAAATGACTTGAGCATGGATCTCGGAATCACTAACCATGAGTCCACGACAAAATCTCAGTCGACATGTCATGATTATGGTCCGCCCATACTCACATACTGCCTCAAAATTTTCTCATGCTAACATTAAAAACCTTAACACATTAATGTGCATGCAATGTTGCATCTCAGATTTAATACCATGGTTAATTTACCGCTTAGTGTAAACTTGTGAGGCTGGTTTAAGTGTCTCGTGTGGAAATCGTCGTGATTTTTGTGTATGATTTTCAGTTACTAGTCCTGATGATACAAGGAAGCAGTGCACTGAGCTTTTTCTCAACAAGAAAGCTTAAGGGTTTTGCTGTTCTCTGTGTTTTAATATTGATTGTAGTTTACACATTATATATTGTATAACTGGGACCATTTTTGTCATGTAGTCCGCATTTCTATTTCTATTCATCACCTAATATCCAATCTTCCTTCCCCTGCAATTCGCGATGTAATTTTCATTTTCAGTCATTCGGAAACATCTTTACGTTGCACAAAAGGGTGAGATTGCCATTCGACTTCCCTAACCTCGCAATTTGCAGGAGCCATTGAAGCATTGGGTTAATATTGTAACGAAAGTATTGTGGTTAGCCACAATTTAATATTTTTTCCCGGATATAAAAAAAAAAGAAAACAATTTTTACCGCGTAAGTGGCTAGCGCTTTGTCACGCAAGCACGTATGCACACATGTAAATTACAAATATCTTTCATAATATAAATTTTCGTACTGAAGCTTCTGCTAATCCTGGTCTCTTGAATGAGTGGAGATTTCCACGGAGTGGAGGAGTTGTTTCCCCACATCCTGATAATATGGAGGATTCAATGACATACTGGAGTCATTGCCTGTTAGGTTTTCTTGTTGATTATCGGCTACTTCGGGCGTTTAGTGTTAATCATGTAGTCCAAGACAACTGGGCTACTAGGGGTGCAATGCATGTCAAAAGAATGGGTGATATTTATGTGATTCATTTTGAGGATCTTTTGGATCTTCAGGATGTTTACGAACGAAGTGTTTTGGTTATAGATGGTGCTTTAATGGTCCTTAGAAAGTGGAGATCGGGTATGGTCCTAAGATGTGTGACTTTTCCTACTGCTAGAATTTGGGTGAGAGTATGTGGGCTTCCATTTGAGTATTTGAATATGAATATGGCTGGTATTATTGCGCGGTTATTTGGCAATGATACTGTCATTGAGGAGTTTCATATTATTCTGGATCAAGATTATCTTCGCATGCGTGTTACTGTTCGTTTGGGAGATCCACTCAATCCTGGTTTTTTCTTAGCTTGTAATAATAATAAGCTCCTTTGGATTCAATTCAAGTATGAAGAAGTGTTTAAATATTGCACTCGGTGTGGTCGCATTGGGCATAAAGTGGGTATTTGTGGTGACGGTATTTCTGATATTGTTTCTTCTCTAAATACTTCATTGGAGCGTGCTATTGATAGAGGATTTGTGGTTTTTCAAACTCGATATCAGTATACGATGTTTAATTTAAATCTGTGTGCCTTGCCTTTGACATCTAAATATATTACTTCAAAGGTCAGACTAGGACATCGTCGTGGGGAGTACGTGCCAGCGGATTATTTGGAAGAATATGTGGTTGATTTTGATTTGGGCCTTATTGATGGAGGGCGAATGTATCCGGGTATGGAATTTGCAGTGACGGCACTGCCTTTTGCCAACCATGTTATATATGAGGACATGCATGCCTTTCATAACAACATGCAAAATGGAAATGGTGGCATGCAGAATGGGAATGTTAGGGGGCCTGAAGTTAATAAAGAAGTTCAATTGGAGGAGAATCTTCATGCAAACATGCATATAGGGAATGATGTCAATATTCATGATGACTTGGAAAATGAAGATCCACATGAGATGATGGGTGGAATACAGCAAGATGATGAGAATGGTACTCACAATGTGATGCAGAATGGGGTGATACAACATGGTCCTGATTTTTTGCCTAATGGATTTGGAATGCATGACGTTGATCATATTATTGGTGACATGCAGAATGGTGTTGGTGGAGTTGATGGTTTGCATGCACCTGATTTTCATAATATTGATGAGATGATGAATGATCTTGAAAATCTTACCGCTATTCGGGAAAATGGAGCTTTAAATGTTAATCTCCCTGATGAAGAATTGGTTGATACTCATGTTGATGGGGTGGCAACTTTTACACTTATTGAGCAACATATTGATAATAATGATAACATTATGATTCAGGATAATGAAGAGGGCTTAGGTCAAAGGGGTATGATGCAGAATGATACGCAAAATCTAATCAATAATGTGGAGTTGCAGGATCTTGGTCAGACTGGAGATTTTATGTTGCATAATGGTTATACGGCTACAAATGCAGAGATGCAGATTAATATTCCAGTTGTTAATGATCAGAATGATATTATGGTGGATATTATTAATGATGATGATCAAGAAATTGATGTTGTGAATATTCATGGTGCAGATAATACTTTGGAACATGATGTTCCTATTATTTTACCAGATGGAAATCATCCTAATCAGCAGGACATGCATAATCATGAGAATGAAGGAAATAATGGAGATCAAAGGGCGAACATAAATTGGTTTAATAATGATCCATATGTTGCGTACCATGGCCAAGGGGAGTTTGAATATCCATTCAACGAATCTGCATTCATATTAAATTTTATTCGAATGCATGTTGAAGCTGACCCTCAGAGGGTTTTTCGGGAGAATGATGATAGAGGATATGAGCAGTATTTGGATGCGCCTGATTTGTTACCAATTGTGTATCGTGATCCAATGGTGGTTAATAACAATCCTTTGTCTAATGATGATCCTATACCTAATTACGATACTGAGAATAATACAAATGAGGATGATTCAAATGATCATGATGCCCAAACCCCGAAATGGCCTTTAAATTCTTCAAGCTCAGGCTCTAAGGCATCTTTTATTTCCTTAAGTAGTGCGTCTGATGGTGATTTATTCCAGGATGTTGTGGATGACCTTTCTGTTCTGCTCAATTTCAGAGATTCTGATACTTCTCTTGGGGCTATTGATCCTCCTTCTATTGAGCAGCCTCCTAGGGTTAATAATGATCTTTTTCTTCATGATCAAAATGTCAATGTTAATATGCCATCTTCTTCTAATGCAAGTACTTTATTACCTACTCATGGAGAGGGGAAAAATTTATCTTTATTAACCACTATTCTGCAGGAAAGTAATATGGGTGTGATGGCGAGTCCTAAAAGAAGATGTTTTTCTGATCCTGGAGTTGGGACCAAGTCTTTTACTGAACTTTATAATCTAGATGATATCTCTTATGTCACAAGTTCGCCTAAGAGACTGAGAAAAGGAATTCTACGGGGATTTTGGTCCATCAACTTCTAAGGGCCATGGAGGATTTCGTCTGGTTATTAGAGATGAGGATACTTTGATTTCAAGTAGCAGTTCAAGTGACAATGACAAAACAGCTGAACTAAATGGTGTTGCGGGGATTAAGCCATCTCAATCTCCTAGTAAAAAATGAAGTGTCTTGCGTGGAATTACAGGGGTCTTAATGATCCACTCGCTCCTGCAATTGCCAAAATAAGAGCGATGATATCTAGTAATATTATGTATGATATGATATTTCTTTCCGAAACTAAGTGTAGTGCAGATCGTGTATCTTCCTTATTTGGTCATTTTGGCTATGCTAACTCAGTAGGAGTTGATGCTTTAGACACTAAGGGTGGCCT
>JAOWBH010000042.1:1274675-1295147 GCA_028566215.1 Silene coronaria
ACTCTCGACTGATTGTCGACCCCCATTCTCAGGTTGTTCAGATTGCTGTTATCTGGTTGATGCTTGCTTGGGAAGTTATGTGGGGAGAGATTAATAATTCACCTAGGATTTCGTTTTTCGTTTGAGAACCCATTTGGTTATTGTATTAGATTTAGTCTTGAATGTAGTTTCAATCCGGATTAGTCAGGTGTTTCCACCACCTAAACCTTAATATTATTGTAATACTCTGACTCTGATTATTCATTTAGGTTATTTCTTTTATTGTATAATTTGGGTTGTTACAGTCTTCATCATTGATTTAGATTTAGAGTAGTTTCTTTGTTCATCCATCTTCTACCGTAGGAATGTTATTTGTAAATACTATAGGTTATTTGTATATTTCTACAGTAGTTTGTTCTTTGTATATACACAATTGAATAAAACAATTCTTTCAAAATCATCCGTCAAAAGAATCAGAACGGACTTTGGGCTCTACGTGCATCACACGCGGAGGAATTGTATCCGTGAATTATCACCGATTTAAAAAAATAAAAATCGAACATCGGGTTCAGTTCCAGAGCCAAAGATCGTAGTTCTCGAATGAGCAGTCGAAAATATTCAGGAGTCATTATCTAATAATCTTTTAATGTAAATGTAGTCATTATTACTATCAATTGTTACTGTAACACCCCCAATTACCCGGTCAAGGTAATTGAAGGTGTCACCATCTCGGTTGCCCGGGTTAATGTTTCAAAACTTCAATCGAAGAACATTTTATAAATAATACATGTTTAGTGATTACAACATACGAATGAAATAAAATACAACTCGTTTAGTCTATGACTTCTACTTATATCTACAAGTCTGACTCCATAGTGCGGCCCCAATCCCGAACGCATCATAACAACTTATCAAGATAATCTGCTCCCCATATGATCGGAAACATCATATGGATCATAGTAGGCCGCCCAGAAATAGGCGACAACACACAACCACACAAATGTCAGTTTCAATAATACATTAATGTGAATGACTATAGCATGATTGAGATATGCAACATGAATTATGATATACAACTAACGATGCATTACAATGATCACACCTCCAACCAACATCTCCAATACCGATGTCAGAGACGCACCCACGACACCCACAACTTGGTGACGGTACCGCAGCACCGCTCACCCCCACTACCCAGACCGCAGTCCGAAACAAGTTCCGGGACGCACCCAAGTACGGGCTCGGGCGCTAACCGGGCCCCTGCCCGATGTTACGGTGCACCGTAAGTCTCTCCATACTCAAGTCATTAATATCCACATCCCTATTGGGGGTGAGAAGCCCCAATAGGCGACCTAAGCGTAAGACGGTCTCCCAACCGTCTTACGTCTCCTCAACAACTATGATACCAACTCCATCTCCAACCTCAACATCAACATACGAAATGCACAATATACAATACAATGCAATGACATATAATCCATTTCATGTATTATCAATCTCACATCATAATGCCTCATCTTTTACATTGTATTACCAGCATCGAATATCCAATATCTCAACATACTCCAATTATACATTTAGCATGATATCAAATCACAATCCCATATACATGTTATAATGCACCCAATATCCCAATTAACCCCTTAACATTTCAACAATTCCTTAAACATATTGTATTGCAACTACCATGTTCATAGGAGATTAGCTATGCAATACATCAACATAAACACATATTAATTATTGAAACTGAGTAGGATTAACCTAGCTTTAAGCATACTCCAATAAGCTAATTGCATCCAATCCCAATTTCGTCTCATTAAATTGTCTCATCCTAAAATAATTGCATAATAACTATCATAATCCACCCCTACACTATTATACCAACCAAAACCTCTTATTAACCCTTACTAATTACTCACTAAACTAATTAAAATCACTAATTAACGAATTATACAAAAACCCCCGAAAGTTAGGGAAGAGGGGAAATAAATCTAACTTGCAATGGTGAGTGAAGGATAAAAAGGGTAGAACAATCTTCCATCCAAGCTTAGGAAGCATAGAAATGTGTTTAGGAATGTTTAGAGGGATAAGGTCTTTTAGATTTTAGGAAAGAGAAAGGAAATAAGATAAGGGTTGATAAGAAATAAGATCCGAAAAAGGGTCTGGCTGCTACAGTGACACTCGGCCGAGTGCCCCTACTCGGTCCTTGTACTCGGTCGAGTGAACTCAACTCGGTGCACTCCAACCCTCACTCAGTCCACTGAAACACACTAGGTTGGTCAATCTATTCTCACACGAGGTCAATAAGGTTCTTATTAAGCCTAATGGTTCACTCATTAATCCCAATTAACATTCTTAATCCTCTCATTAATACCGAGTATTACAGTTACCTTGGAGATTGTACGTAAGGCAATCGCTACGTAAATAAATCTTATATAAAAATCATTTCTAAATTATATATGCAAGCTAAATATTTCCGTAGATGAAGATGGTCCTTGATGCGCGCGGAGGAACAACTAGTAGGGCAAAAAAGGAACATACATCTGAGGCAAAAATAATTTATTAGAAAAATTCTTGCATTCTCCGGGAGGACCGTCCTCATTATACTTAAAGACTATCCATCAAACGAAATATTATAATAACTTAAGTGTGAAGAGTACGGTCCTCCGGGAGGACACAAGAATTTTTATTTGCTTTATTCCAAAATACTCGGTATATATGTGAAGCCAGTGAAAAATACTTGCTTTGGAATAGAAACCAAGGCAATACAGGGTGTTTTGGAATAGAAAGTTAGAAACTAAGGCAACACAACTTGCTGGGATAGTATGATATCAGAAATGGTCTTTCCATGGCGGTCAATCCTCCGAGAGCAATTAACACCACTGTCAAGAATATTGCGAACGACAACATTCAGGGAACCGATCCCTTTAACTTCGTAAATCTCCGCTTTTACATTTTCTGCAACCCATTTATCTCTCTTTTGAATATATTCTGCTGCAGGAAAGGGAGCAGGATTTAAAAGAGGAGATAGTACTTCCTTGACCCATTGCGTGGTTATGACCGTCTTTAATCTCTCGATATCCGAGGGGAAATGTGGGATTATCGAGAAGTTAATGTCGTTCCCTTTATCTCCGACCCTGCTATGTGCAACTTCATAGAGAGAAACCTTTTTGCCAGAAGGTGCAGGTGACAGTTGATGTTCATTTGATAGAGTTTCTGGGTTTTGACTGTATAAATCATCGAGCTTGACTGTTAATGGGAATTTGAGTGATATAGATGCTTGAGTCTTGAGTTTCTTTGGGTTACCGTGATGTTCGTTATGTGTGGTACTCGTGTCTGTGCTTTTAGCCCCTATATGCCAGAAGACAGAGTCACGCCCAACCTGCGGAAATTTGATTATTAACATTTTGCTAGTGAAGAAAAAGGAATGCAGAAATTGTCTTATTTCCCTCATCAAGGGTCACTGGTTTATCTTGAAATATTTTCATTGAGCAATTAAGAATCACTAGGTGTTTTACACTTGAATTGCCCACTTCGAGTCAAACATAGACTTACAACACCATTATCTTAGTAGCTCAAAGCACCTATAGGCTATAGCAGGGTAAGGCATGTTGGATCATCGAAATTTTACCCCGGCAAACGCTGACTCTGTTTTCGTATGACTTGTGATGAGGATGCGTGGAGAATTGCATTAGACCGAAAATTACTTCGCAATAGATAAGTTATATAAGAAGCATGGACAAATTAATGAGCCCTTGTACTCTGATCAATGATCATCATATACCAGATAATGGCAGACCCGAGTTCTTTTTGGGAGTCTCATTGAAGTTTTTACACAATTCAGCATACAAAAATTATAAATTTGAAAGTTTTAGCACAAGAAAATGAGCATTTGGGGATACCGGAGTCCAAATGCATGGATTTGCCAATTATTCCAAAGCCAAACAGATACAGGACTGACCACTGAGGATGAAAATGACGGTAAAAGCACTGCAAAAGGGAATCAAGGAAACATACCAAATGCTTTTCCAGAAGGATTTCTTTATTATGTCCAGAACTGCATTTCAGGGAAAAATATCATGAGATTTTAGATTAACCAGTTACAGAACAGTAAATTCTTCACATATTCCCACGAAAAAGTTTGAAATGGGAAATACATACTCAGTTACCTGATTCCACCACAACCCGCAGGTCCATTTGTATACAAAGCAGTGAAATCTCTGACAAATTGAACTGCATGTTCCTTTGATTCAAATAACCCATCCATGCGTAACCTTATATCTCGGCAGCCAGCTTCCATTGAAGTTAGACTTTCACTGTTCGCCGCTTTCAGACTATCAAGTCCGATAATATAAGAAACTATGCAGCTATTTTTACCCGGATATGACTCTTCCATCCAGGATCTAACCTGAAAAGGTATTAAATCCATGAGCTTTCATATGTCTAATGGTGATAATTTGTGGGTTCTGGGCTGGACACAAACGAGGCCAGAATGAGTTATTTTGATCGGTGAACTGGGTATACAAAGCCTGCCTTCTTTCTAGCGGACAGGCACCGGCAGGATGGCGGGGTATTTTTAAGCCAAAATATAGATTTACCAGATACTCAGCCAATCTTGCACGTTTTACACATTGGTAACCTCCATAAGATATCTCTCCCCACCCTTTCCATCCAGATTCCTGTTCCAGACAAGAAAAGAACAAGAACATGAATGAACACGAACAATTCTAGAACAGACAGTTTTTAACGCATTGTCCTTTACATATCGATTACAACCTAAGAAAGGATACACATCCACACCAGTGAATGAGGACTTCAACCAGTGAAGTTTAATAAAGAAATGTCGACTGCTCTCGTAGTCTTGCTCCTAATCAAAGACCCCCAGTTCATGTGCATAGCTTGTATGGTCTTACTTTTACTAAAGAAAATAATGATCGGATAAACCCAATCACAGTCTTACTTTTTCCTTGCCCCTTATACAGATACATAGATTTGGAGGTAAAGGAAGAGGTCAAATTTCCCTAGTTTGGCCACCAAATTCGGATGGAAGGAAATGGCAGGGAGGGATTCAATTTCCTACCGCCCCTCCCTTACCCTCAAAATCCCCTAATCCAAAAGAAAGGTTAATGATAATGAAAGTCGGTGACTTAAACATGCGCACCATGACACCGTAGGATTACAAAGTGCCAAGATAAGGAGCATTACCTTTGGTACTAACTGTAGAAGCTTCTCAGGAGTTGATGTTTCCGATGGTTTCGCTCCAGTGCAGAGAATCTTGTTGCTTGATAAGGATTCAAATGTCACATCCCGGATATCTAAGACCTGGCTAACAAGAAATGATATCCTAAATCGGTCATCTTGAGTCAATTACAAAAGAACAAACTTTAGGATCGATCATACCACATCAGGAGTAATATAAGCACTTGGATCAAATATCTCATAGAGGAGCTGTTGAGCACAAGTACTAAAATTCAGAACACCACCGCTGTCATCTGCTTTTGCTACACATACTTGTCCTTTGTAACTTACTTCGGCAAAAGGAAGTGATAAATCTAAGAGACGTGATGGAGATAGATCTCTGTATTTGTCTCCTGCATTAAAATAAAGACTGATGGTTATATGTAATGTCGGATGCAGGTCATAAGACCCGGGATCCTTGAACACTGGAAAGTTAAACTCTTTCGCCATTTCCCTTTTTATTGTGCTTAAAACATTTTAAATTTTTGTATAATCATATGTTTGCAATATTCAACAGGGTGTTAGGTCCGCAGTTGTTAGATAAAGATTATAGCATGTTAAAGCATTGTAATATGGAGGAACTAAGACTGTCATAGTCAGTCGTAAGTGGTTATGAAAATTAAAAACAAACCTGGATGCACAAAGTAACCTCCGGTTAGCTGACAACCACACTCCAAAAGGTGACCAGCTAAAGCCCCCTGCGCTAGCTGCTCCAGGTCATCCCAGTTCCAGCCCAGTTCATAAACCTAAGGGTGATATGTTAGTTCGCTTCTTCCATTCTGGGGCCATACCTCGTGTTCACCAAAACACTCAAGAATATGAGTCTATTTGACACTCACCAATTCGACACTTCTAGTACTCTAGTAGAGATACGCTATGGTTTTTGACAATTTAAGCGCTATGTCTCAAACATTTCTCCACTTCACTTTCACACCTCAGTATTTCATTTTTTTTAATTAATATTTTATTTAGAAGACAGTTCAACCATACCGGTAACCTCATTTTGAGACAGGGTCCCCTATGTCTCAAATTTTGAGATTGCTAGTACATCTTGATGTGTATCCGTGTCCGACACCCATAGCTGAGTCTGAGCATCACAGTGATTGAGATGATATAACAAACTACCCACGTACAATAGGTGGGTGGCTTTAATGAATTGATTTCTGGGTAGTTAAGACTCCGCATTGTTATTTTCGATTCATTTTTTAAATCTTGGAACTATTATCTAGCAGTTATCACAAGACCAACCAGTATCTCTATAAGTATATCACAATTAGTAGCTGAGTACACAATTTAAAGCAGCATTCATGAGCTTTTAGACACAAATATTTCAGCATTATATCCAGGAAAATCAGTTCTAGAGAAGGGTGCAATAGGGACCTTCATTGTTTGTGTTCAGCGATGATTTGAGAATTAACTTCGTCAAATCTGACAATTCATATATCTAGCTATGTGCATTCTTAATATCCCAAGGAAGGCATGGAGAAATTTTTACCATTGGGCCAAGAAATAGAGCAGCATCTGCTACACGACTGGTAATGACGACATTTGGCTTGTATGATTCAAGACACCTGACAATAGGAGCTGCTCCAAGATATGTGCTAATACCCTTCAATATCAGATAGGAGAGTCTAATATCAAGCATAAGGGATTGTTCTTCAAATTAGAAGATGCACAAAGAGTAATGTCTTACACCATCCTTGACAAAACTTTTTTTGGTTGGACATCCTAACCCTGAATTACAAGAAAAAGTACGAAAGCATTGGATTTTCTAAGATTCAATACTATCAAATTTGACTTTTATGAGGACCAAGTAAACCAATGTTTTAATGCATGCAATAAAACAGCTATTACCTGAATCTTTCAAGTCAATTTCATGAGCAATAGCTACTGTTATGCTGAGCCCCAGGCTGCTGGCAATTTCTAGGACCTTCTGTTGAGCACCAATTGGATCCACTTCATGCGAACATAGCCGGATCAGACATCATAAATGAACGACAAATCAGATTGACTCGTAAATTGAATGTAATAGGAAACTTTGTATAACACTAAAATGCTACTTACTTGCACCCATGTTTGTAATAATGCATGTTCCTCTCTGCAATGCCAAAGGTAAGAGCATCTGCATCCACTCAGAAACTGTATAGTGTATACATATCAGATATCAACCAAGGGCAAAGAAAGTCTCAGAAAATGATAGGGAACTACACCACAAGACCATTCCATATTCACTAATCAATAATCATCCATTTCAAAGTGTTTCTATTTCAAACGCAGCAAAAAAATCGCTATTTTTTGGTTTGTGAAGCACGGAAATAAAAGCATATTAAATTGTTTTACGCAATTTTTTACTGTGATATAGCTGTCAATTGATGCAATATTCATAATGGGTCATCTATTAACAACTTTCTCCATGTTGTTAACGCAGGAAAAATACTAAATACTTCCAACCTCCCTTACCCTGCATTTTTGAGAGCTCTTGAGTCATTGGGGGTAATTTATGCTCTCCAATCAGCGTTTACAGAGTACAACAAAATAACGACCATGGCTCAGAATCTGTGAATGTAAAAAGAGTAAAAGACATACTGCGTGGATCATAACCCTCTCCTCCCGACTGCGTCTCTTTGTAGCGGTCAGCGAGAGTACGTTCAGCAAGGCATTCAAGTACAAGATAGTTAAGCTCCTTTACGTTTTGAAGCAGTTTTAGAGCTGCCCTTGGTCTGTCACCGGAAAATCCAGCTCCGCAACCAATATAAACATTATCAAGCATCCTTTTAGGATTGACTCTCTGAACACATTCATCCAACAGTGTCAATCAATAATATATAATCCATATATAAAAACGCATGATATGCTGTTGGACTTAGATTGTAACCTAACCAGTTTGATCAAACAATTATCAATTTCATCACCGCCTACAGTTTCCATCATCCAATGGATCAAGTCAGTGTACTCCAAGGGTTAAGCAAGAAGCTGTATTGGAGAAGATTCTACACAAAACTACCTGATATCATCACAAGAACAACAATAAGACAGCCTGAATCCCAAAATGATTTTGAGTCGGCTAGCATGAATCGCCATTTTAAACCGTCCGTGAATGACAATTGAAGCTACGAAACTGAGTGGGGTAATTTGCTTACTAAGAACCAAAATTATCCACCCTAATATGATCAAGTTTCACTATCATAATGCAACATTTTATTCAGAAACATTTCAACTGGTCCCATAAAATTGGCCAAAATGCACGCGCGGTTGCAACTTGCAAGTGCCAAACACTACACGTACAATTGGAGTGTCGGATATAGTTATTTTCCGCTAAATTTTCAATATTTGGGTTTAAAATAAAGTGTCAAAGCGTCATGTATCAGACACACGACCAAACCATAACCTTAAATTAGCCATGTATACTCGAACAAAGAAACAACACTTCCCTACCCATCTACAAGTTGAATAATTACACAGACTGTATTTAAATGGTCAATTTCCATACCCTTTGCCTACCAAATTAACATCGAATTCCAACTATAGACAGAAAAACTGGTATCCAGTGGAGGAGCCAGGAATTCAATTTTCAGATAATAAATTATTGAATAACACCGTCTCACATGTACTCTACTAGTACAGATAAATAAATAGTATGAAGATTGAACATACCTGAGTTGGGATTGAAAGAAAGCAATTTGATAGTCATGCGTGGCAACTCGTTAATTTGTGTTTGGATTAATTGACTACTTTTAGTTGATTATTATGAATTTATTATAAGTAGTGAGTGGGATACACATCAGCTAAATTACTAGTAGCATTTAGAGGATGTAATCATGTACTGCAGTAGGTTTTCCATGCACTAGATCAGAATTCAGATTTGAAATTGCACCTCATTTACCTTCTACCTCTCCTAGCATTCTGCCATTCTTTAATGTGGAAATGTGTTACTCCGTATTAAATTTGACACAAATTCTCATTTATGACGGGTATTGTCACGGATCAAGTAATACTCATGTGAGATAAATAAGACAAAAATAGAGTTCTTATAAAGTAGCAATCTATTTTATTTTATACTCATCGCAAAGATATACCCGTTACAGGGATTGGTAAAGTAGTCCCACTCCACTAATTTGTGAGGGACTTCGGGAGTAGTTAGTATATTGAAGATTATGATTTATGAATCATGAATTTCAATATTTTTGGTTGTATTGTGATATGATAGTATTCCATCGCATACAATTTGATGGTAACATTTATTTTTGGGTGGTTACTCTTTGAGACGGTATTTTTTACAAAAAATTTCATTTTTTGAGTTTTTTTCGTAACTAAATACTTGTATGTTAGTGGCAATATTTAAAGTTCAATATTGTTCATTATATTTAAAGTCAATTGACCTTTAAAAAGTGAATATTATTATTGGATTCGAGGGACTAGACGAGTAGTTGTTTATGTTTTCCGTAAATTGGTGCAAATAAAATTAAATCATGATAATAGGTATTTCATTTCGTGACTTTAACAGTTGAGTTAACTAAAAAATTGATGTAATCAATGTCAATTAATATTGACAATATCACTAGTGCTTATTTTGATCGATAAATTTGGGTGTGGAGGAGAGCATTTAGCGGGGCAAATGTATGGTGGGCGTGGAGGAGAGTATGAGGGAGGCGGAAACTGAATGGAGGGATGGTTAAAGTTAACGTTGGCGTTGGGGTGAATGAGGGTTGAGGTTTGAGAGGGTAGATCTCCAGGCGGTTGTCACAAATCTCGTGATATTGAGGCGAAGTGAGTTGGGGAATGATTGTGAAAAGATGGGGAAATGTATCCAAAAGTAGCCTTAGACCATCCCCAAGCAGTGGTCGGGTCGCGCTAATTAGGTCGCGATCCGGTTTTACTTTTAATCCCAATATATTTATCTTGACTTACTTTCACCCACCCAAGCAGAAGGTCACGATCTAGATCATCAACTCAATCATTTTCCACTTTACAACATTCTCAATCATTTCCCACATTCTATGCCCCACTTTTTCTCTCTCTTACTTTTCAATTATTTTTCCTAACATTTATAAATCTAATTATTTTTCTATTATTGTAAATATCTTAATAAAATAAAAATTACCCAAGTATTTTACGGCTATATTAATATTATGGTGTATTTTACGGAAAAAAATATTAAATAACAATGTAATAATTTTGAAAATTAATTAGACGATTTCATTAAATACCGCATACATGATTCGACATATAAAATACCGCATACATAAATTTTAAAAAAAAAAACATTAAATACTACGAAATGATAAAATGCATTTAAAGCAAATTATAGTTACAAAAGTTTTTCCAAATATGCTCAATAAGATCATTTTTTAAAACATTATGAGTGGCACGATCACGAATCTCACCATGAATTTCTATGGATCGTTGTTGCGTCGACCTTCTACGACGATGATATTCATATTGTTCATCACTAGTTGAACTCAATCTATCTTCCTTAAATTCTTCGATGATGCTTTCATAGTTAAGATAAGTTTCTCGTTCATCTTCAACTATCATATTATGCATAATAATACAAGTCATAAGAACTTTTCCCATCATAGCTGGATCCCAAAGAAGACAAGGACGTTTGATAAACGCAAATCGAGCTTGTAGGACACCAAAAGCACGCTCCACATCTTTTCGACAACTCTCTTGTCGAGCTGCAAATAACCTATGCTTTTGAATTTATGGAGCACTAATTGATTTAACAAATGTTGCCCAACCCGGATATATATCATCAGCAAGATAATATCCCATATTATACTTCATACCATTAACAGTGAAATTAACAGCTGGGGCAGATTCTTCTAACAATTCATTAAATAATAGAGAACGTTGAAGAACATTAATATCATTGAGCGAACCTGGTGTACCGAAGAAAGCATGACATATCCACAAATCATACGATGCGACAGCTTCTAAAACAATTGTTGGCTTCCCACTTCTCCCGCCATATTGTCATGACAATGCTGTTGGACCGTTTTTCCACTCCCATAGTCCCTATGCATGCAGTCAATGCTACCCAACATAACAGGAAATCCGCGTACCTGGCCCATATGAAGTAATCTAGCTAAATCGTCAAGGTTGGGTCGACGTAGATACTCGTTCCCAAAGTTGAGTATCACACCTTCCAAATACGATTTGAGAGAATCCTTTATAGCTGTATCGCTCATACGCAAATATTCATCTACTGAATCAGTTGACGTACCATATGCTAGAACTCTTATAGTAGCTGTGCATCTCTGTATTGGTGAGAAACTAGGCCTTCCATTACCACCGTGTCTTTGCTGGAAAACACGATCACTGACAGATAAAGCATTAACTATTCGCATGAATACATGCTTGTGTATGCGAAATCTGCGGCGAAATAGTTCAGGCGGATAAACCGGGTTCGTAAAGTAGTCGTTGGTTCATAAAGTAGTCGTTGTACAACTAGTTGTGACCTTTTTCGCGATTTCTCTCGATGTTTCTCCGAGGATGTCTAGCGGAAGGAGTTGGTTGACGTACCTTTATATTGACGTATTCATTCACACGTTGGGTTATAAGGTTTTGTATAGACTCAGATCGCTCATCGGCTTCGGCTTCCCATTGGTAATCGGAAAGCCTATTTTGTTCCACATTATTGTCGTTTGAAGAATTGGCCATTGAAAGAGTGTTTTTAAAAAAAGTAATTTTTTGATATTGATGATTAATTAGAAGAAGGATAACGTGGAGTGATTATGTTCAACAATTTGGCTAGTATATATAAGAATTAGGTTCATTAGCTATATTTTGATCTGACGGCTCTAAGTAATCCAACGGCTATATTCATCCAACGCTTCTTGTTATTCCAACGGCTGTAATTAATCAAACGGCTATATTCGATCCAACGTTTGTTGTTATTCCAACGGCTATATTTTGATCTAACGGCTCTAACAAATCCAAGTCATTCCGATTAATCAACTAATATTAACCGACTTTCTTATTTAATAAATAAAGCGAAGTATTAATCTTAATATTTCCGAGTAATTAATTAATAAAAACCGACTTTCTTATTTAATAAATAAATCGGAGTATTAATCTTAATATTTTCGAGTAATTAATTAATAAAAAGCGACTTCTTATTTAATAGATAACCGACTTCTTCTTTAATAAATAAATCAGAGTAATTCATATAATACACAAATCCGACTTTCTCAATTAATAAAAACCGATTCGTGAAATAAACAATTGACAATCCGACTTTCCCAAAACTCATTCAATTATATGGATCTCATTCACATACTCATTCTATCTCAAACTCAAGAAATAAAATCATTCTATCTCAAAAAAAAAAAAAGGGATCGTCAAACTTTTCATCCTCATTCATATTCCCATATTCATTCATGTCCCTCACCATCCCAAATAAATCTGATTCCCCTAATTAATTGGGTTCATAACGCCTGATTAATCCGTCATTCATTCATAACCCTTGATTAATCCGCCATTCATTCATCTTAATTTGTGATTTTATCATGGTTTCGATCTGTCACAATGTTTACATAGATCTATTGTGAAATAGAGAAAATAGTCACAATAAATTTAATAACTTTTGGTTTCGATCCGTCATTCATTCAGCAATGGGTTCGGGCTGGTTATCTGAGTCATTAATTGGGTTCGGGTCGGTTTCAGACGGATTTATTGTTGCCATGGTTGCATGCAGATGGTATGAACACCATATACTCGTTTTTTTAATCTACTGGTTATCAGTTATTAATTCATCTTAATTTGTAATTTTTGTTATTAATTGTGATTTTTGATTTTGTGAACATCATCTACTCGTTTAATGAACACCATCTTAATTCATAACCCTTAATTTGTGATTTTTGTGATCTTAATCGTGTTATTCATTAATCTTGTGTTAACTTGCTGCTAAATTAATGAACTTCATCATTTTGTTTTTAAATTAATTTGTTGCTATCTAATTTTCACGTTTAATGAACATCATCTATTTTTGTGATCTTAATTTGCTATTGCTTTTTGTTGGTTCCTTAATCTTGTGTTAATTGTTGCTGGTTCTCTGTTCAAATCCAATTTTCGATTGAGATGAAATTAAAACAAATATTCATGATTAAATAAAGCATTATAAACTTAAATTAAAAAAGAATTAATTAATTAAAGTAGGGACATATATTTGTCGATTAGCTTATCCTTCATATCTTGATCTTTCGGGTTCAAATCTTGTTTCGAAAGCAATGTGTTTAGCATAGTCATCTTCATTTCGGTTCTCTGGGATTTTCAAATCTGCATCGATTTTTTTTTGTCGAAACTCAACTTGCTCTTTTGTTGATAGTCTATTTCCTTCAATAATTGAAATATCATCTAGAGTAAATATCGAGTCGGACCCGGCCATAGGAGCTTTACCTTGTCTTTTCTTTTTCACTGCCTCCTCCCGCCGGGTCGTTCGTAAGCGTCAACATTAAAAGTAGACGGGGTTGAGACATTAAAAATAGACGGTGAAGGGACATTGACATTTGATGGACTAGAATTCATTTCCGTTCTTGACCTTTTTGAACCCGACGAACTAATGTTCTCACTTACATCAATTCGATTTTTTGGTAAACTCCATTTTGCATGCTTACTCATGAGATTATCGTAACATGAAACTCAAGAAATTCTTTATTACCGTTCTCACTACGAAACAATTTTTGAGCTAATTGTATGTCGTCTTCTTTGTTAGTACTGTTTGCCGGGGATCGACTAAGAGCTTTAGATAAGCAACCAACCCATTTGTTGACTAGGAAATTGAGTCGTTTATAACGATTTCTCATTCCCTCAAGACTCCCAATGATTTCACATTCCCTCAAGACTCCTAATCCCAATTTCACCTTCATTTTCATTTTCCTTACGAGGTTGTTCATATAATTCGTAAACCGAATTCCATCTTGTGTTAGACTTTTGGTTTTTGCATAATATTGAGTCGGTGCTACATAATATCCAAGCGGACATAAGAGCTTGATCCTCTTTTTCGGTCCAATTTTTTCCGTCGATTTTTAAATTGATGTGATTTTTTGTGGATGGTGTTTTTTTTGAACAATAAAAAGGGGTTTCCGCTACAGAATCGTTATTTTGGAGTTGAGACAACAACATCGGGCTTCCAAAATTTTAGTTGTTTTGACTTGTATGGCTACCCGATAATAATTCCGTAAAATTTGGAGTACTTTGATTTAAATCGAAAGATGAACTATTTTGAGATAAATATTCATCGGTGGCATAATCTGAAAATTCATATTCATTTAAATCCATATTTTTTGGAAATTAGAGAGATTTAAATGTGTGTTTTTAGTTTGGAGTTGATACAACAACATCGGGCTTCCAAAATTTTCGTTGTTTTGACTTGTATGGCTACCCGATAATAATTTCGTAAAATTTGGAGTACTTTGATTTAAATCGAAAGATGAACTATTTTGAGATAAATATTCATCGGTGGCATAATTTGAAAATTCATATTTATTTAAATCCATATTTTTTGGAAATTAGAGAGTTTTAAATGTGTGTTATTTATTTTTGGGTTTTCTATATGGTAACCCTCAGTTTTTTCGATTTCTATAAGATAATCCTCAATTTAATTAAACTTTCAGTGGTAACCCTATACTCTATATAATTTAATGAACATGACCTTATTTTTTCAATCCGACAAATTTGGTTGTTAACTCGGTGATGTGGCTGTTAACTTAGTGACATGAACTTTAGTTAGTTTCCCTCCACTTCTTTTACTCCTTCTTCCTCCTTTTAAATTCCCTCCATTTTCATTTTCATGCACTTCTTTTACAACAATGTCCATCAGGCTACTATTCTACCTCTATATCTCCTCCATTTCTTAAAGATTATTTACATAATTCATCATCATTTTCTAAATTTCATTCAACAATTCACCATTAACTACGAATTCGTCTACTAATCATATAAGAGTACAGAAGTGTGCAACCAATGGGTACACCAAACAAACCCAACTGCAGAGTCAAACTCAATGACAAATCAAAAAGTGGCTTCAATCTTGGTTGCCTTGACGAATTTTTCAACTTAACACTCATAATTCTACTGAAATTACAAGGAGTGAATGTGGAAATACACAAATTTTCATTTAAGACGGACACTATCCGTCTTAAACTTAAGACGGGTCAAATATTATAACAAATTACTCACTTGTTATCTAGAAAATGCTAAAATTTTTGTCTTTATTATCATCAACATGTGGTATTATTTAACCCGTCTTAAGTTTAAGACGGATAGATAGTGACCGTCTTAAGCAAGACAAACAAAAGTAAAAGGAGAAAGATGAATACCTGGAAACCCACAAATGAAGGATGAAAAATGCAGGTTCTTGATGAAAGATGATCGATGAAATTTGGGTTGAATAGACGATGAAATTTGGGTTGATTAGACCCTAATTTGGGTTGGCAGAGGAAACGAGAAGGGTTTGTGAATGATCATAGATTCATAGTTAAGGGTTTTCTGACAAAAAAAAAAAAATTTAGTTAAGGGGTTTTGTTTTTATTTTATTTCCAATTAATTGCTTAGTCATCAAATTCACCACCAATTTGCCATGTCAGCCTATCATATCAACAATTAACGTCAACTTTGACGGAAGTAAGCCTTAATGTCACGACAATTACTTTTTAAGAGATACAAGGTTATTAGTGTGGGTTTAATTAAATAGAGGGTTATCTTGTAGAAATCGATAAAACTGAGGGTTACCATATAGAAACCCCCCCTTTTTTTTTAACTATATGTCGGATTTTTTTTGGTAGTTTTGCAGTTATTTTTTGATAGAAAATAAAAAGTTAGAGAGAAATAGCAATAATTTTTTTTTTTGGGTACAAGATAATACAAGTTACTGAATTTATAAGTTTTTTTTATTATAAAAAAATAGTGAATCATTAATGTGTATTTAATTTTTTATGGTTGAAGGGTGAAAAGTGGAGATGGCTAGAAAAGTAAAGTGTAGATGATAGGCTGACAGCAATGGAGATGAGAAGAAAGGGAAATAGTAGTTGAACCATATTTAATTGTGATTGTTATTGTTTTTTTTATTATGAGGACCAATATCATCTGTACACATACATGGTCAATTATAAGGTCAATTTTGTTTTCATATGGTCACAAATTGACTTTTTGATGCATTTGGTCACAAATTGACCATCTTTGGTCACAATTAACTTTTCTTAATCATGTGATTACCATGATCAAGTAAGGTCATGACCAAGCAATTGACCTTACTTGGAGATGGTCTAAATTACCAAAAAAATATGAGAAAAACCACCGATTTGTTCCATTAATTGCATTCAAATAGTCAAATACTTGTTTTACATTCAAATTAAGGTTTAGAATGAAAAATAATTGGTTGACTTCGAGATGTTTAATGTTGGAATTTGAGAGGATTGGTTACTTTGGTGAGTTTTTTAGTCGAGGGTATCAATGAAAAATGTTGGGTAAAATGTATTGTAATGAGTAAAAAATATACTGCGAAAATAAACTACGTATATTAAATTCCTGAAATAAATAATTATAGTTGAACATTGGAAGGTGAAAATATAATAAACGGGCTCGTAGTGACCATTTGATTTTGAGTTTGGTTCAAGAGTTAAATTCGTACCACTACTAGCTCAAATGCTCAATATCCCAGTCCACAAGTTTAGAACATAAATAGTCATCTAGTAAGTCTAAGATAAGACGGACATTGTCCATCTTAAGGTTAAGACGGTCAAATACTACCATATAACGCCATAACGGTAATAATGACAATTTTTTTGGCATTTTCTAAGCAAGAAAGATGATAATTTGATATGCATTTGACCCGTCTTAAACTTAAGTGGGATAATAACGTCTTAAATGAAAATTTGCGATAGTCATGAGTCAATACTCAATACAAGAAACGGAAACATCTTTCTGGCAGGTCAACAGTCACCAGCTCCGGCGTGGTTCACAGCTCCTTGAATTACTTGCTAATTTCACAGGTAATTCTCTTATTATTCATCAATCATCATCTTCGTCTTTCAAATTACTAATTTAATTGTGCTATTACGCCTCTCCGAAGTTAATTTCTTGTAGCGAATCTCATATTATTGATTATGCTTTTTGATGGTAATAATGATGAATTTTGTTTGTGGCTCATTTCTTTAATTGTGATGCTTATTGTTTAAGCTTGTTTTGAGTACTTGGATTGCTAAGTACTTTGTGAGGTTATGCATTACTCCCTCCGTTCTCGTCATTTGTTTGCCTATTCTATTTTAGGGTGTCCGAGTCAATTGTTTACCTTTCTATAGAATGCAATTGGTGGACAATTGGATCGTCCATATTCAATTTGGTTCACTTGTCATCTACTCCGTAATAACTGGCCCCGTTTTCTTTCTTTGTTCTTTGTGTCAAAAGCAAAGGCAAACAAATGATCGGAATGGAGGGAGTATTAGTTTAGTTAGCTATGTAGATTCTCAATTTGTTTGCCTTTGCTTTTGACACACATTAAAATTTTAATTTTAAGCTAACTACACTTCAAATTTCTGGATCCGCCCCTGCCTCTCCTTCACTAGAAAAGCACACTTTAAATGAATATATGTGAGTAATATGTAGTCTGTTAGCGTTATTCTAGTTTTTAAGAGCAAGCAAACAATAAATCCCAAATAAGAGGAAATGTGAAGGCTGGAAATTCTTTCTTTTAAACACACACAAGAAATTTTAGTATATGGAGAATAATCAAAGCCTTCCAAGTTCGAATCCTACGGGCTACGGAGAACTATACTGAGCTACATGATATGGAGTAATTCACAACGCCACTCTCGTCTTTGTAACTCATCCCTCTTCTTCAAATAACACATCTTCTCCCCAAATTCTCTCCTCAATCATTCAGAATAAACAATACAAATACCATATCATATTATCAAATTTATACACATTTTCTAGAAATACAAACCAATCCTTAATTTTCCCTTTTTGTCTTTTTTTTTTCCCGATGTATTTGAAATAGGGATACAGGATTCATTAACCAAACATTACACATTATACCTTTCACGTCGCCCGAACGTATCACCAATAAAACCATCTCCCAAACCACACTACAAGAATTCCGAACATAAAAGAGCTATTTCATTCTGCCATCGGCATTCATCTTTTCATCAGCCTTTCTCCTTTCAAGGAGGTAACAAATCGACCAGTACGCCAACACATTCCCAACTTAGAAACTACATTCCAATGATACGGACTAGAAAGGAAGCACACTCCACACATCAATCGCACCAAAGTAAACTTCATTTCTACTTAAATCCTTCGTCAAGATGCCCGACTTATAACAAGCCTCCATTATAAGTAGTTAAGTACCAGCAAAGAAAGCACACAATACACATCAACTCCAAATAAAGCTGCTCCAACCAACAGAAAAACCAACAACAACGTTCATGTATAATAAAAGTCTGTATTCAGTGAAGGATTGAAAGAAATTAAGAACTGGCCGGGCAAGAAATAATATTCACCCATGCAATTCTAGGCAATTCATTTGGATCATCCAAAAACATTATGTGTGCATCTTCATTTTAAACACAGGGTAAGTCAAAATATAACTTACCTAGTTATTATGACACGACGATATTACCTGGGAGGAAAAAAAAAACTCCTAAGCAAAATCTTTCCGTCATTGCATTTTCCGACTTGAAATTTTTGATTTGAATATAACCTTATATATCTGACAAACTTTCCTTTGCGTTAATTTTAGTAGTTAAATGGCAAACATTTTATTAATGATTATGGGAAACTTAATGAGAAACTTTTTCTTAAGTCTTGTACATCTTCCATATAATAATCCCAAGTTTTTATATGCCCAAAATAAAATAATAATACGTCTCTCTTATGACGGGTCACATTTCGTCTTAAGCTGACGATGAAGTAAATGTGATTATGTGACCCATTTACAATTCAATGTAACCACTTTAACTTTTAAGTCTCTAAAGAGTCTAAGCTATAATAGTTTGTCGATAAAATGGCCACACTTGACATTTACCCCTTCTACAATTTGTGACGATAATGAGATATAAATTCTCAAGGAAATATTTCCAGATAAGGTTATATTAAGTGAAGCAATCTTTACAACACCCACCTCAGATAAAGTTATATTCGCAAGGAAATATTTCCCACCATCACCACAATTACAAAACCTATAATAATAAATCCTCGCCCATTTCAACACCCACCTCCACAACCGACACCACATCCAGCAATCTTTACAAAAATAAAATAGTAAGGAATGAAATTTAAATCAGAAGAAAAGTACAAAGTTGAGGAATTCGGAATAAGTTGTAGTACCTGAGCAAGCATTTCAAATAAAATTCATCATCTTTGAATTGCCTTATCATCAATGCCAATTACGGGGATATGCGAGATCTTGCTCCAATCAGAGCCATCATCTTTGACACAACTTTCAGCAAGGATTGGACAATCCCGAATACTCAGTTCCCTTAATCGTGTCAACTGTAAGAAAACCTCCTTTGAAGGTAGATGTTTCAAATTCTTGCAATTTGCCAAGAATAATCTCTCGACAGATGAAAGACGACCCACCCATTTGGGAAGTTCTTCCAAGTCATCGAAGTGGCATATGTACAAATCTTTAATCTGAGTGAGAAGTTGAAGTTGTTCAGGTAGAGACTTGATATTTGGGTGCCCGTGCAAACGTAGGGCCGTGAGAGATTGGCTGCGCTGAATGGGAGTCACATCAGAGAAGTACATTTCTTGTTCCAACTTGTCTTTGAACATGCCAGTTGCCAATATAATCAGGTTAGGAAGATGTTCAACCGCCTTCAACATGGAAATCATCAGCTCTATAGGATTTCCATCTTTAACCATCTCTTGCAGACCTGTTAACTTGCTCAAGTCTGGTGTTGGACCCTCTATAGTTGGGCAGTCCTCTAGCATGAGCTTTGCCAAAGATGTGCATTTTTCCAAACTGGTCGGGATATTATTTAGTGCTTCACATCTACAAATAGAGAGCTCGCTCAGGGAAGTGAGTCCCTGGAAAAGATCATTGGGAAGAGAAGTAAGAGCAGGACAATAATTCACTTTTATTGTCTTGAGAGAGGAAACGAACTGCAGCTCACTGGGTAAAGACACAAGCTTCTTACAATTATGTATATATAGTATCTCAAGCTTCAAGTTCACATCAGGTGACAACATAGGCGAGGACTTTTGTTTCGTAATGTCCAATGATTGGATGCCAACATTATCAAGTTTTAGTGT
>JAOWBH010000042.1:1302050-1312552 GCA_028566215.1 Silene coronaria
GAATAATCCTGAATTCAAAGGTATGACTGAAGTGAAGTTGGTAATTCAAAAGACGCTTACAAAGGCTGATATTCTTAGCCAACAGGATCGGTTGTCAATCCCTTAAAGAAAAATTATGACCAATTTTCTGACTGATTCCGAATTTAACTGGCTTGAATTCCCAAGGCCAAATTGTAAAAAAAAGAATACTGTGATTGTGGTTAAGGTCATGGGACCTTGCTCGGACAACATTCACAATTTGTCGCTTAGTCGATGGAAGTACAAAGGCAGTGGGTATAAATTCGTGATCACAAGTGGCTGGTATAGATTCTTGAATGAGAACAACCTGGAATTAAATGACTTCATTCAAGTTGTTACGTTTCGGGTCAACAATCGACTTTGTTTCGTTATCCTGAAGCTCAATAACTGTCTGTTGTCTTATTGATATTGTGTTAGAAAGTAAACTATGTGTTTTAGTTATTTGTGTAATCAAATTAATGCATGATTTAACGCTTTCTAATATGGTTTCACCGGAAAATTAATGTTTAATACCGATTAAGGATTCCATACGATTGTTGTAAAATTTGTTTTCAGGTAATACAATTACATGTACAAAAAAGCGCGGTTTTACAGATGTATAATTGCGTATTCTAATGTTGGTTGATATCCCTTTAAAAGAAGAAAGGGAGCCTAATTAAGATTGGGTAGATGCGTTATGCGTAGATGTATTGGAAATCCATGCGGATGTTAGGTGATAGGCCCATCGGCCCATTTGTCGTAAAACCGCCCACTTGTCGTAAAACCACCATCTGGACTCGACGTCTCCATAGCTCGACTTCAGCTGGTTCTCCATTCTTTACCCAAACACGACCCTTTGGTGAGACCGCACAACAAAGGTAAAAGAAGTTCAAAACTACACGAAGTAATAGATAAAACTATACTTCTGTTCGGCAACGAATTAAACTACAAAATTTCTGATAACTAGTTGACGAATAAAAAAGTGCTCAAATAAGCGGAATGAACTACAAGAAAAATGTTGTACGGAGTACAGCATATCAAAGATATCATATCCCATTTCCCAGTCATAGGAAATCCAGAGGAAACAAGATGAATATTCGTAAAATACTCAGTCAAAACACAGGGACACATTCAATGCACATTCTTCAAACGGACTATAAGTAAAACTGACCAACATTAGACTCGAACAAATATGGCAATTAACCGGTAATCATGGTTCCAGCCCCTTCATCGGTCAAGACCTCAAGCAATAGTGAGTGTTGAAGCCGACCATCGATTATGCTTGCAGTTCGGACTCCCTGAGCCAATGACCTTATACAGCAATTCACCTTTGGAATCATCCCACCAGCAATTTTTCCCTCTTCTACCATCTTCTTTATCCCAGCAATGTTGATTTCCTTAACTAAACTACCTAGATCATTCTTATCTTCTAAAATTCCAGCAACATCTGTCAACAATATTAACTTTTCAGCACCCAATGCAGCTGCCAGCTCACCTGCCACGGTGTCTGCATTGATGTTGTAGGATTGTCCCTTGTCGTCAGCTGCCACGGAGGCGATGACGGGGATGTTATTATTCTCCACCAAGGGACGGAGAATAGAGGGGTCCACATTAGCGACCTCGCCAACAAACCCAAGTTCTGCCGCTCTTGGGGACGGGCGCGCCGTGAATAGACGGCCGTCCATGCCACACATGCCAACGGCAGTGGCCCCTGCCTTGTTTATAAGAGAGACTAGATGTTTATTAACCTTGCCTACAAGAACCATGGTAACTATCTCCATGGTGGATGCATCGGTGACCCGAAGGCCGTTGAGGAAATTGGGTTTAAGACCAATCTTATCAAGCCAGAAGTTGATTTCAGGACCACCTCCATGGACAAAAACAGGTCGAATACCCACACAAGAAAGAAGTACAAGATCATTGATAACCGATGCTTGAAGAGACTCAGATTTCATGGCAGCTCCACCATACTTGACAACTATAGTTTTCCCTCTGAACTTTTGCAGGTATGGGAGAGACTCTGAAAGAATATCAACACGACTCTGACCGGGGCTAAGATGGTCGATTGAAAGGGATGAAGTTATAGTTGACAGCAGCCGAGGTGCACACGTTTTGTTAATAGGCGGGCGTGCATTGATGAAAGGTAAACAGCGACTAGGAATGTAGCTTGGGCAGTTTAATGACTTGTTCGAGACAGAGAGATTACTGAATCCAAGGCTTTTTGCTGCTAACATTTTCTGCCTAGTGTTGTAAGTCTCGCTTTAAGCCTACAAAAACAGAATAGAGCTTGACATAATAAACAAACTAGAATTTGTAGTTTGAACATCTACATAAAGCATAACCCCCCCTCGGCCGCTCCCCCTTTAATAAATAAGAGAGCACACGATACACTAAAACCCCATAACATATCTAATGCAGAAACCTTGTAAATGTCGGGATAAGCCCAGAACATAATAATAATTATTAAATTTTGGCAATAATTAACAGTTTAAGATGCAGATCTAATGCAATTAAATCAACAAGTAATGCCTAATTCAGCAAATACCCAATTGAATAAACAAAGCACATGCGGATAGTATAATTAATGGTAGCAAATAAAAAGAAAAATGAAGTTAGAATACATACACAATCAAGAGAAGAGATGATTACATGATGAGGAAAAGGGAGGGCACCCTGAGACTGAGAGTTGAGCGAAGAAGAATAAGAGGCAGAGAAGATGAACAAATTCGCAGGAGGGAGGCCGGCTGAGGGTTGGCAAAAACAAACCATACATGCCTACTTGCGTTATGGGCTGTGTAATTTAGCCCAAACTTACTGTTCAAAAATAAAATACATTTGAGTTATTGAAATTATTAAAAATTTTAAATGTGTTTGTCACATCTTTTTTTTTTTTGAAAGTAAAGGATATTCGTTAATAATAAGAGTTATACAATATGAATAAAAGTAAAACTAACAAATACAATACAAATCTGATCAAATGAAAATCTAAGATGACAATACTACGATTATTGTAGATTGATACTGACTCTTCTGTATACCTCTTTTTCATCGTTGTATGATGTAAAAGTGAAATATATGTTAAATAATTTACAACTAGACCGGGTAAAGCTGATCGATCCAAATAACCCGACTCGATAAGGCTTAGTCGAGACCCGGAAATGATCCGAACGTGCTGAACACGGATATGACCCGAAACCTTAATTACCCGAGCCCATCCAGAACGACCAGTAACTTCATTAACCCAATGTTGATCTGACCCACGCAATGGCACATTAGGGGGGTTAGCAAGGGCGGTCACCCTTGCTGGACTTTGAAAATTTGGAATTTCTTAGTTAAAATTTTCGTCTGTTTTCGAGGTTTACTTTACGGCATTAACAGTTCGTCCCCGCTGAGATTTTTCGCCCCCGCAAACGGGAAATCCTGACTCCACCACTGGACCCAACCCGAAAAGACCCGACCCGTAAATGACCCGATCCAAAATGACTTAAAGTGACCATAAATGACAAAGTACTTAGTCAAAATAATGTTATATAATCAAATAAAGTTTCCTTTTTACAATCATCCCTAATAAAGTGTTAAATTTGTATAATAATAATTTTTTTTAATCAAATCAAAAGCGGTCCGGCCTAAAATGACTCATACCTGAAAATGCCCAAACCCGAAGTGACCCGACAAAAAATCACCCGAAACCCGAATGATCCGACTCAGCCCAATTCGAAATGTATGACAGACCCGAAATGGTCCGACCTAAATTAACCCGACCCGTACCCGACTTGAATGACCCATTTGCCACTGCTAGAAACAACTAGAGTTATTAAACATGTCTTTTTCTTACCATAATTTTGCATTTAGCAACAAGGGTTTTTATTGAGTCAGATATAACCCGCTTTAAACGGGACAAAAATGCGAAATAAGACAAGTGAAATACTTATGTTATAATAAGGTATTTCTCTACATTTTACAAGTGAGAGATTACTTAAACTATTTTAAATGAAATTTTATGGTTGAAAGGAGTTGAACTTTATTAAACTGAACTTAATTAAGCTGACTTAAACTGAAGTAAGAGTTAGTCATGTCTTTTCGGCTGGAAGGATTTGAACTAAATGGAGTTGGGTTGAATAAAACTAGTATAAATCTCGCGTAATAAATGCGCTGTATTTATAGAGTTGTTATTTTTTTAGTGTGTATCAAATTATTCATTCCAAATTTATGATTTAATTTTTGAGAAAATTGGCAATTACACCCTTATATAATCCACTTTTTGAACATTACACCCTTATAAAAAAAATTTGAAACTTACAACCACAATGTTATTGTGAGAAATTATGGTGGATGTCCATAACTCCTATAATGAATATCATTTAGTGTATGATTATGTCCATTACCCCTCCTTCATGAATGTCATTTAGTGTAGGATCATTCTAGATGGTCTCTTTACATTTCCTTTGTAACCCCCCTTATATGTTTGTATATATACCCCATATGTGATAATAAGATAGATACAATTTCTCCATTATCATTCATATTCATATACTACTTATTCTATAACATATAATTAAATGAAAACGGAATTAAAAGGGAGAAGGAAGGAGTTTTAAAGCACCTTCAACTTACGTGTATTGTTGATCAAATCTTTGAGTCGTAATCGATTGTAAGAATTTATTCCGAGAGGCCGTCGTTGTCAAAAACAATTTGTAAAACACGTTCTTTTGGACTGAATGAGCAGCGATTTTCAAACGCGAATTGTAACTTCGTTTCTAAACGAAATCGGGATTGGAAAGATGTTTTGGAATCTGGCAAGTATGAATTTTTAGTATATGGAAATATATCAGAGGAATTTTGAAGTTATAGGCACTGAAATCGAGGCAGAAGAAGCGACAGAAGCACGAAAACACGAACAGATGCCCTGTTTTTCGAACGCATGTAACGACTTCTCTTCTGGTTTTTTCGAGGGTTTGGGAGTGTTTAGGCTACGGTTAAGTGTTCAAGGTTGTTAAGGGTGTGGAATGGAGAAAAATCATGGGTATTTATAGGAGTAGAAGTAGGTTAAAGTAGGGTTTTAGAAGGAGGGAACAGCGGGGTATAAGGACTGTTTGTAGCTGCGAAATGGGCTTGATTCATGAAGGTTTATGGTGAGCTTTGCTATATTACTTGGAGGAGAAGTAAATGGGATGAACCTAGACAAAAATGGAAGCTTGGAGAGGAGGAAATCGAGCCCGAAATGGGCAGTTTGGCTCACGAAAAACAGAGCAACGGGAGGGAAGTACAGTTACGGGCTGTTTTGAGCGAGTTGGTGAGGGGTTTTGAGCTGGGAGTATGGGTAGTATGTTGTGCTAGTAGAGTGAGTGAGATGGGCTAGGAGTGAGTCGAAATGGGAGGTGTTTGGAGTTGGTTTCGGGGCTGCCAAAACAGGGTGCCGGGGTTGTGTTGGTGTTTTGGGTCACGAAAACAAGGGGTTTAGGGCCTTATTTGGATGTGGGTTTGGCTGAGGTTTGTGGGGTTTGAAGGCTGGGTGTACGGGGTAAGAAATGGGCCAAAGCTATCTTGAAATTCGTGTCAAAATCGGGCTCAAAATCGAGCTTAAATCGTGCTCGAAATCACGAATAAAAAACCGTCTCAAAATCGAGTTTTCCAAATACGATTAATAAAATGATATTTATTCAAATCAAATTCTTGAAAATGATTCTTCAAATCGAATAACTCAAAACGATTTTTCAAATCGAAATATAGAATGATTTTTCCAAATAAAATAATTTTCAAAATCAATTCTAATAAAAATTAGTCAATAAAAATGAATTCAAATTAAAGACAAATAAAATGAATTTACTTTCTAAAATCTCTTAATTTAAATATCATTTAAATTAAATAAACATTTCAATCGACGACGCCCATTCTAAATCGTAAAACGAACTCAAATCATGACAATGTCAACTGACTAATACATGTCGTCCTATCATCATCGGGTGTTTGTCGGGTTTTCTATAAATATCCATATTGACAGATATGGGTATCTACACAAGGCCTTGTGCTTTTTGACTTCAGTGAGGACACATCCCATCCTCTTTCTATAAAAGTTAGATCATTTAGAGAGTTTTGATTGGTTGCTTATTTTTAGGTATTGGAAATCATTTTTTTAAGGAATTAGTTAGATTTAAAATGTCCGATAAACAAAAAAACTTGAAAATTCCGGTAAAAAAAACATATAAGACACCATAAAAATAAATACAAATATCTTATAAAATAGTCAAATTTATAATATATTTTTTTGTCAATGAGATATGCAATTATTAATATTTTATATAGTATATATTTATATTTTTCTCTAAAAATAGTTGACATAGTTCAACAATTACACCTAATTAACCTGTTAAGATATTCAATATTTGTAATGTTTTTATATACGTAACATGACTAAATCGGCTACAAATTGAGTATCATAATTTTAAAAGTAATCCGTGCAATAATTGCACAGGATTAAAACTAGTAGTGAGATTAAAACATTTTAACAATTAGTGATAAATAAACTCAAAAAAATATAATAAAGACAACACATTCAAATGTTTAATTATGTCTAGTAGATATGATTTATATTGATAAACATTGCTTTTAAATCTCAATAAATATATATACATGAGTTTATAAAAAATTATATATAACGTTAACGCTACTTAAACAAACCTTATTACAAAGAATATTCTTTGATAAATATGGGCCGAACCGGGCCAAATGCTTGGCCCAAACCCTCCCCAAAAGTACGTTGGTCCATTTTGGGCCAAAATAAAAGACCCAAGCCCTTCAAAAATACGGCTGGGCCGGTCGGGCTAATGGGCTTGGACCATTTGATGAGCTTTAATTTTGAGTCTATTTTCAAAATATTTCTCAAAAAGAGTCCAAGTGGAATCCGTGTTAGGTCCATAGAAAAATAACCAACTCGCGTGGCAACTATGAAAACATCATCAATAGAAATGGCAACTTCGTTCGGAAAAAAAAAAACATCACATTATGTAGAGTAGTAAACTAGTAATAGTCTTGTTGAGAGAACGCACATTCTCTATCTTTGGTGCGTACTGGATAAACTCCGGCCACGTAAATCAAATCAACCACCCATGACAGGCTCGAAGTATATATAGAAGGCATAGCCGAAAGCCATAACCCATATAAGATTGCTCTTGTTAGAATAAAGAAGTTACAGTGATCAGAGATATACGCTAGTGTACCATCGGTCATGAGTTCAAAACTCATTTTGATTTTTGTTAAAACTAAGCGAATATTTCTAACTAAAACTACTGCAATTAGGCGTAGAACAGCAGACCAACGGCTTAAAATTGCAGAATCCCTACAATTAGGACACAATAAGTTTCACAAGCTTGTGACGGGTTAAATATCACTAATATGGGTAGATAAGACAAAAAACAGAATGATTAAAGAGTCACAACTGACTTATCTACTCATGTGAATTTTATTTGACAAGTCACAAGCTTGTAATGGATATTGTCCGTCACAAATGAGAATTTGTGATTAGGACAACCCCATTATTCTTCAATCAAACTTGATTTTATATCTGTTTTTGTCCTCAGCCCAAAGACACTATTTAGAATGGCAACTCTTGCCGATAGGCGCTATGCTAAATGGTGACTTTAAACCCTTATTTGGGTCTTACGAACGATAAATATTGTCATACCCGACCCAAATTGACAAATTTCTTTCAACATTATTTTAAAAAGAAATTTGTATATGATAGTCTCATATATTCATCTCGCTACTATTGTATTTGAGACGAAACCAAATCTATATATATTCGTCATTTTACATACTCCGTAAGATAATTGCTTGGTCTTGCGTATTTTCATTTCCAATGGGGCAACCATTTGCCAGCCCCAACTTTAAAATATTATAGAATACATCAAAAAAGCATTCATGCAAACAAATCCTTATTGACAATTTTCCATCCGGAAATAACCACCGTGCAAAGTATAAACAAACGATAAGACTTCGCGCCTACATTTAACCTCCTCTTGTGCAGGAAGCTACTGAGGTTCTAGCAATCTAGCGCAATGTTCTCGTTAGGACTTACGTGTAAAAGTGTCTGATAATAGTTGCCATTAACTAGGGATTCAATGAAGTAAGCACACAATTCAGCAATTAGAAAGTACAAACAATCTCACTTGCAGTAAACTTAGTACTATGGTGTGCTATAATTTCCTATCAACCATGAGTCCTCACTTATTGTAAACAGAGGAGTTAATACAATGAAGATTCAGGTTTATATGTCCTGAGTTTGATGAAAATATTGACTTTATTACGCCTCACGAGGCACGCGACAACTCGTTGTATTAATCTGAGAACCGATTTGCAGTTTCTTTGTGGAAGCCGTGATGTCCATTTGAATGTTCCTTAAGATGACCTTTTACTGGCTTTCGAGTAAGAGACAGGTGGACACCAGGGTCATGGTGCGACAATGTACTGTTAAATACAATGGAGCTATTAATACCCTGGACGTTGCTATTCATGAATGTATGAGTCGGCATTGAAGATCTCGCCCTTGCATTATGAATTCTACCTTGCACCGTCTTAGACCTTCCCTCATTGCTTGAGTTTCCTTCAGATAACTCGCCGCCACTTCTAAGCTTATGAGGGTCACCATGTCTTCTTGGAGAGTAGCCGAGTTCCATTATTGCACCTTTGTTTTCACCACAAATCGTTATAACTCTTGGGCCTGTCTCATCAGAGTCAGCAGCCCTTTTAATATCTTGCTCTTTAGACTTCACATGTATATTATCATGTGGTTTTAAAACTGTTTTCTGCTCAGATATGGCAGGAATCTTTCTTTCATATTCTCCGCCCGACTTAAATTGTGAAGAGGGCAGGGAAAATGGAGGGGAATGAAGAGCGGATTTAATCTTGGGCGACTCAGGAGGAGTCTCTGGAAGAGGTTTCGCTTCTCTTGGTGATGGCACTGGAGGGTTAATGGCCGCGCTGACAAAGCCATTTGAAGGTTTCAGAGACGATGGTAATGTGGGAGATACTAATTTGTTTGCATAAGGAGAAGCGGGTTTTGGAGATGGAGAAGCTGACACTGATTTAACTACCTCTTGTTTTATAGCAGAAGAAGACGGTGATGAAATTATCGAGGATGTTGGTAATACTCTTTCTGGTGAAGGATACTTCTGATTAGCAGGAGATCTCTGAGTGACGGGAGATACAGGAGGGGGAGATCTCTGAGTGACAGAAGATGCAGGACGAGGAGATTTTTGAGTGACAGGAGATGCAAGAGGAGATTTCTGGATGAGAGAAGAAGTAAGAGGAGATTTCTGAGAGATGGGAGATGCAAGAGGAGAGTACTGAGTGATGGGAGATGCAAGAGGAGATTTCTGAGCGGCGGGTGATGGAAGGGGTGATCTTTGAGTGGTGGGAGATGTGGGAGGAGATTTCCGAGTGACAGCAGATCTGGTAGCAATTCTAGGAAGTGGTTTTGGCGGGCTCACAGGGGTAGGTGGCAGTGGTGGCGCAACAGGAGCACGGGTGACAGATGGCAGTGTTGGAGCGAGAGCTCTGGGAGGTTGCAGAGGCGGAACGACAGCTCTGGGAGGTTGCAGAGGCGGAGCAGAGTCTTGAACAGGAGGCCTAAATGTGGGTCGGGTTAAGGTTGGTCTAGGCAAACGAGCAGAAGGAGGCTGCATTTGAGGCCGAGGAGTTGGGGCTGCACCAGGAGGAGGGACCAGTGGTTGAGTCGGCCGAGCTAGGGATCCCAGACGGAACCATGGACGAGGCTGAGGCTGGTTTGACATAATGGACTCAAATGTTCAAAAATAGAAGCTTCTTATTTATGAAAGACACATGCAATTTTGGATGATAGAGGAGTCGGTCTAATTTGTTTATATAATCTTATGAAAACTAAAAAGCAAAAGCTGAGGATCCACAAAAGAAAAGATAGACAACTACAGCCATGAAAAACAGCTGAAAGAAAAGAGGAGAATAAGGAAGGCATCAGATTCAAACCCTACCAGAAAATTATAAACGTTCATCGGCCAAGATTGGCATCAAATAGAGTCAATCACAAGAGTTTCCCTTTTCCCTTTTTAAATCAGAGTGGATGCTGATGTTTTCGGTTCATTTTTTTCCGAAATCAAGCATTACATGAAAATGCGGAAATAGATTCTTCTCGACTACATTCATTAAAATTTTCCCTCTTAAAAATTTTCCGAACAGCAATTCCACTAACCATGAGTTGGACACCATCTTGCATTAGTGCTACGGTTTGTATCGTGTATATCAGAGCCTCACTGGGTACCAATGCCCAGACAGACACACTGTAAGATTCCAAAAATTTACATAAGAAGGTTTGCCGCTACTGTCAACATCCTGATTTACTTAAATACTTTACAGATTTGATGCTGTCTCTAACACTATCAGTTTTTGACTTTACGTCACTTTAAGAACCCTTAAAATGTACTCCAATATCTACTTTCATCTCTCAAGTGTTTTACACGGCAGCAATTGATGCC
>JAOWBH010000042.1:1317038-1329485 GCA_028566215.1 Silene coronaria
GTTGTAATTTTTCCACAATCAAACCTTGGATTACTCTAGTTTTAGCTTGGATCATTGATTATTAGCACTTGGTTTTATGTTCTAATTGGGTTGTATCAAAGATTTGGAGCTATTAATTTCTTAATCATTCCATTTCCTATTTTGTTGGCATAATTCTTCCTTCTTAGCTTTGTTTTCATATTGTTATTGTTGATTCTACCATTTCTTTTGCCTTTAGATTGTTGATTATCTTGTTCATCTTTGCTTTGGTTTGCATCAATATGTTTGCTTATGTTGAGATGAATATGTGTGAGTAGTCTCTTGTTAGGATTTAGGGGAATCTTGGTCTTACTTGAGGGAGTTAATTGGGATTGTTAATGCTTGAGTTTGGGTAGTGTATTTGGTCTTTGCTTGCATGCCTAGTAGGTGTTTGATGAAAGGTTTGAATGAAAGTTCCATCTTTGCTATATTGTATTGAGCTTATCTTTGAGCGAAAGCTTGGGAGAGGCTTTGCTAGCATGTTTGTGAAGGGTTTTCTTGTCTTAGAGAAAGCTAGTTAGAGCAGGGGACCTTAGTTGAACCCGATAAATTCGGGGATTTATCTAGACCATATTCGATTCCCTTGCTTCGTTGACTGCCTACCCTTCTTCTAGTGGACCAAGTGAACCCGAAAACCTTAGTTTTCTCTTCATTGATTTGAAACAACTTCATTTAGTTTTAACTTTACTTTTCATTTGCATCTTAGTTTACAATCAATCAACCTCCTTCATTTGTTTGACTAAATTGGGACTTGAACAAACCTAGTATACACCCACTCCATCCTTGTGATCGACCTCGACCGCTAGCTTCATTAGTTGTTGAGTTACAAATATTGTTTGCTTATAGGGTGTGCGACAACTCCTATATCACTCATCCACATTGACAAAGGCAATCCACTACCTTGGGCTCCACCACACAGTGGAACCAGCCGAACGACTGGATCTGATATCACTTGTTGTGCAGAAGCGTGAATAACTCGTGTTGGGCCTCTGCTGCATCTGTGTCCACTGTCCATAATAATACGATATTGTCCGCTTTGAGCCAAGCGCTCACGGATTACTCTTGGGCTCTTTCCCAAAAGGCCTCGTACTATTATATTTTGTGGACACTTATAAAATGATCTTCCATGTTTACACTAACGATGTGGGACATGAGTTTGCACCCTAACAGTAATTATTATTTGTTAGCCATTATAAGTGTTATTGTCCGGTTTTGTCTTTTAATTTTTACTGTTAGGAAACATATTTGTGTTACCATTCTCTAACTCATGCATCTTGTTGAAGGGTTTTAAAACCGCAAGTGTACGGTAGTCAACGTAGTGCTTGGGGTCGAATCCTCGAGAAGCGATTACTAGTTTGGTTCTAACGAGTTGTTTATCTAACTCGATTAAAAAGTGATATATAATTTAACTAAGGAAAAGTAAATGCAATTAATAAGCTAAGATTAGAATGAAGACTAAATGTCTAAGTTGGAAAGTAGTGATACGCTTAATTCCAATGCTAAAAGATTTATGATTCAATTAGGTTCATTAATCAGGTTCACTCTCACCTCAAGTTCTTTACAAAGTTATAGATCAGCGAGTTTAAGTGGAATATTGTCTCTAATATACCAATAAGCTCTTCTATGCCTTGTAGGTATCCTGAGTTAAACTAAGTCTCATTCCTGTTAATTACCCAATAAAAAACACTAGGGGAAGATTTACCGACAACCAAATCCCAACTTTAGCCTCACTCACTCCGTGAATGAAAAGTCAAAGTCAAATGAAGGAGTCTCTAAACAAAGGTTTGACTCCCGTCAATAATAACCCAAGTAAAGTAGGTAATCCCCAATCAATCAATTACCACCTTATGTGTATCAATTTTGTTACGCTTTATACCTTTTGTACGTACTTTTATTTCAATAAATATGCCTTTTAAGACCGTCTTTGTTATTAGTTTGCTTCACGTACGGTTTTGTTCATATATATTTTATTTATTTCTGGAAATCGTTCTAAAGAAGCAAGACGACATAAGCATAAGAAAAGGTGGAAGCTAGTATGTGAAGGTGAATAGAAGATGAGCAACAGGGGCTCATATCGACTCATCGTTCGTCTGCCACCCGGTTGGGAACCGTTATTAAGACTTTTGGAGCAAAATATTCCAGATGGTTTATATCCAGTAGAGGGAACGACGGCCTGTTGGGCGACTGAAGATCTCGATGATGAAGGACTGCCGATTGTATCATGATGTAGTCATCTTTAACACCACGTACTATACCAATAGGTACAATCTAATTTACGGTGCATTTGTTTATATGAATAATAACTACTGGTCCAACATCATGTATAGGTGTGCCTTTCCGGCGGATAAGAGGCAAGAATCATTCAATGGTTGTTCAACGTGTTTAATGAAGCTATGGGTGAGGACATTCGACATGTCTCTACTTTTACTGATCAAGACAAAGCAATGTCGAATGCGATGGAAAAGGTATGTCTATGGAATTATTCCAATTAGGTGGCGTAGTGATAAAGTTGAATATAAGTTACAGTCCATTTTACAAGATGTTTACCTCATCGTCCAATATGTGACCAATCTAATGATGGTAACATTCTGAAAAAGGATATAAACATACATCTCAACATGTTCCACAAAATTATTCAATATGTTACCATTTCATGTTAGCTCATTAGAATATATAGCTAAAAACAATAATCCTTAAAATTGTACATATTATATTTTGTAACTTGTTGACCTAAATTTTTATTATGTGACCATTTGAAGAGTATAAGTGATCATTTCAATGAACTAATATTTGATGGGGATCAATAAACTAAACCCACGTAAGTACGGTCACAAACATTTTCTTTTTTTAGGGAAAAACCCCCCAAAGAGGATTATTCATTAAAGATAAATCAAACAATACAACTGAGTTCGTCGACGGTGGTAACACTTCCAACCACGTACTTCTACCAGTTATTCTAGGCATAATATGAGCTAAAGCATGAGCGACACAATTGTTAACTCGACTCGTATGCGACCAAATAATAGGCTAAAACCCGATACTAAGTACCAAGATATCAGCGATGATCTGCGACAAACATTTACGAAATGGAAAAATATTCCAGTCTCTTACATGTTCACGTAGTTGATATTATATGTTAACAACTTTAAAGCATGGTTTGTAATATCTGTGAAATTGGTGACAAAGTACTTAAATATCTAAACAAATGCACTTGATATGATGACATTGTCTTCTGTTTATTCCTGATACACCCAAAAGACAGACATAAGCTATATGTAATACCCCGCATTTCTGTTGATGTGCACTCGACCGAGTATGACAGGGCACTCGACCGAGTGACCTTGGGACATAATCTTTGATCTTTTTCCACTCGGTTGAGTGACCCTTGGAACTCGACCGGGTGAGGGTCGGCACTCGACTGAGTGCTCACTGTTCAGGCCAGTTTTCGCGTGTGAGCTTTGTACTTTTGGGCCTTACTATATAAACCTGTAAATCAGTTTTCCTCCTCATTTCTCAACCCTAAAACCCTCTCTCTACCTCCTTAAAACTCTCTCTAAACATTTCCACCACTCTTCTTGAAGATTCAAGCTCTAATTGAAGATTTATCATTACCCATTCATCCTTCCTTTGCTCTTCCACCTTGTAAGTCTAGATCTAACCTTTAATCTCTTTATTATTTTCCTAATTCTAGAATTTAGGGGTTTTATGGGTAATATTAATTAGTATTTAATTAGTTAAATATGTAATTAAGGGGTAATAGTATGGGGCTTTACTTAGTACAATAATATAGGATATATTATGATAGTTATTATGTGATTATTGTAAGATGAAACAGTTTTATGATACGGATTCTTGTTATCTTGGTTTTGCTTATGGGGTATGCTAAAAGGTAGGTTAATCCTACTCGATTTCAATAATAAGCATGTTGTGTATGTTGTTGTTAATATTGTAATTAGTCTCACATGATTAGGGTATTTGCATTATAATATGTTTAGTGGTTAATTGCATCATTAAGGGCTAATTATGATGGTTGAGTTGCATTATAACATGTGTAAAGGAAAGGTAGTTAGTCTTGTTGTTGGCATAATTGTATCATGATATAATGTTGAGTAATTGTTGGTTGGTCTCATATTGTGTTTTAGATGTATCATAAGCATGAGAATGGATAAGGATTCATAATAGCATGTTTGACATATTGAAATCATGTTTCAAGAGATGATTGTATAATTGGCATATTATGTTGCATATTGTGATATATGTGTTTGTGGACATTGTTGGAGGATGTGGCGGCGGTGATTGTGATATATGGTTGTTGAGGAGACGTAAGACGGTTCGGGAGACCGTCTTACGCTTGAATCGCCTATTGGGATTTCCCACCCCAATATGAATGTGCACATTAATGGCTTGAGGACGGAGAGACTTGCGATGCGTCGCAATATCGGGCAGGGGTCAGGTTAGCACCAGGGCTCGGCACCACGGTGTGTCCCGAGTGCCTTTCGGGCCGCGGTTTGGTTTTTTGGTGGTCAGTGCTGTGGTGCCGTCACCGGGTTGTGGGTACCGTGGGTGTGTCCCTGGTACTGGTGGTTGTAGAGTGGAGATGTGGGATACTTGTTTTGTTGCATTCATCCTTGCATATAATAATCATGCTTATTGTCTTTCATATTTTATTGTATTATTAAAACTGATGTTTTTGGTTTTGTGTAAAATGTCACCTATTTCCGGGGTGGCCTTTGTTGATCCATATGATATTTTCGATCATATGAGGAGCAGTTTGATTTACAGGTTGTTTATTACATGATCGGGATTTGGGCTGCGCTACGGAGTTGGAGTCGAGTACATAGACATGAGATAGAGGTTGTAGTCTTAGTCGAGTTGTATTTATTATATATTCATGTCGTTTGTAATCGCTAAACTTGTATTTATTTATAAAATGTTCTTTGAATTGGATTTTTGAAACCCTACTTTGGGCAACCGATATGGTAACGCCTTTAATTACCTTGGTCGGGTAATTGGGGGTGTTACACTATGCCAATGACATATTCAACAAAATGCTAACTCTCACTATGGTTCTTCAAATATAATCGAAAATTTCAGAATATGTTCAAATGTCTTAATGGTTCTTATAATGAAACTGAATTTGAAAAGACATGGCTAAGACTGATGAAAAAGTATGGGTTTGAAGACAACTCATTGTTTAATATACTATAAAACCTTAGGACGAAATGAGGCACCACATTAAACAATGAGTATTTCTCCCCCAGTATTTTATCTTCTCAAAGGAGTGAGAGTACAAATCATGCAATGGGGTTCTAAGTATCAAAAACAATGTCGGCCACTGAGTTCTTTGGCATATTTGAAACGACGGTTAGAAGATAGAGATGAGAGAAGGAACGAAAAGGATTCAACAAAGCGGCTCGTATGTTTGTGTTTCCCTTAGTAGACCTTCTGAAGTATGCCTCACAGATGTACACTCCCGAACTTTTTCGGGTGCTTGAGAAGAAGGAGTTTGGCATTGCCATGGAACCCGGGCGGTATTTATTCGATTTGAAGATTCTATTTTAGTGTATACTTGCTTGGTGATGAGGGTTTTTCACATCATGTTGCGTTTGAGTGTGCGCACTCAAACCACCTAACAGATTGCACCTGTAAAAAGTATCAAGTTATGGGAATTATATATTATCCCATCATAGGTGTCCTCCATATGAATTATGTTAAAAGACTTTAACAAACTATGTAACTACATTTCATTTTTATCATATGATCATAAACAATTGATATTATTTTGACAACATTTTATGTTATTCAACGTCTTCACTAAACTCTTCACCATGTTGACAGGTTTACACATTATGTTCCCATACTCATTATTATGTTTCCTAATATTGAGCAATTAAGCTAAAGACTACACAACACTGGTAAGAAAGCAACAAAGTTAATATACATAACAAAATGTACCAACTATAACTGAACATGTAACCATTTCAATTTTGTAAACAAACAAGGTCAAATATATTGTTGTCGTCACCACTTTAACAGACTATGTACCCATGTTAAAAATAGTTGATAATTGGTAACATTTTTATGTTAACATGTTTACTCATTATGCTAGCGTATATATACCGTAGTGAGAACAAATCGTCCAAATTAATAAACATAAGGAAATGCAACCACTGTAATTGAAAATGTAACCACGTCCATTTTTATGAAATGCTCACAAACTGTGGATAATTACCAACATCTTACCAATTGTAAACATGTTACCATTTAAATAGGAAAAGTCGCCATTAAAATTTAACACAATATCTGACAAAATGTGTGTGTCATTAAAATGATCACATTTAATAGTTACCCTACACTTGATATAAGTCAGTGCAAACATATGCATGCAATTTGATACAAATTTAACAAAGCACAACATAACATCATCATAGAAATGTACCGTGTTCTGGTTGCTTCTCAACCCCTTTTTTCCGCCGCACACTCGCCCCAACCCACGCTGCCAATTTGACAAATGTTTCAACACATTCTGGGAAACAAATAAATCATGATTAATATATACCTTAAACAATTAAGATCATCAATTTATCAATAAACCAAAAACAAATAAAGTCATCTACTTTTAACAATTTTTGACCTTCTAATTGATGGTCTTCACCTAAATCCTCGCTCGATAAACTCTCCTCAATTTCCACTTCATCTTCACCTGACACATCCTCATCAGACACTATCTCCTTAAATTGCACTAAGTTAACCTTACATTTACCCTTCCCTTGCCTAATGACAAATGTCACTTTCTTTTTCCCATGTGTCTTTCTTTGAACGACCGCTTATTCAGCGAACGCCTCTACTACGTGCTCGGCTTTCCCCTTCCCTTTGATTGACTAGTTGCTTTACCCTCAACCACTTTCTTATTTCCTTGAGCCTTTGTATTGGACAGTCAACTCTTTTTTCACCACATTGTCATCTTCTACTAAGAAAAAAATTAATAAATACAAATTAGCAGCAAGTAAAAATGATAACAATCATGATCTTTGATAATCTCCTTTCTATAAAAGGAAAAACATTTAGACGAATTCTACTAGTTCCTTATTTTAAGGAATTAAAAAAACAACCTTTTTTTTGCCAATGTAGGTCCCTCTACTTTCATTAATCAAATTTAATTACTTATTTTTATGATTTACCTCATATATGTAACTCTTTGGAAATTTGATTTCAGTAACAAATTTAATACAAACTATACAAAACACTGCATTATACGGAATATAATTTGTTTTGCATAAATCTAATACAATTTGAACATCCAAAAATTAAAAACAAATTCCACACAAGTATTAATTACGTTTTACGGTGAGTGAATCATAAACTATGTTTAATAAATTCAAATATTCTCATTTTAGTTATAAAATAAAATAAATTTATATTAAAAAATTACAACAAGTGAATGAAGCGTATGGATTTATTTAAAAATAATAATAAAAATAAAAAAACTACAAAATTCAGTAAACTTACCAGAAAAATTACAACAAAAACACCCAAAAAAAAAAAGGAAATATACAATAGAACAAAAACAACTCTACAAAGTGCTCAATTTTTTTTTTTTACAACTTTTGAAAAATACATACAGAAAACTATAATTGGTAAATATCATGAAAAAAATATAATCTACCGTTAAACTAATAAATCAAATAATTGAAAAAAAAAAATTTCCCTCATATACTCTATTTTCTTCCATTTTTTTGTGGGCACAAAGATTTAGAGAAGAAATAGAAAATGAATATATGATATGTGTAGGGTTTGGTAATTGGAAAGATGGATGAATAATTAGGATTAAATATTAATAAAGGATATGAGTGGGGTTTGGTGATTGAAGAGTGGTAGGAATAATTAGGATTAAATATTAATAAAGGAGATGGTAGAGTTTGGTGATTGGAGATAAGCGAGAATATAATATTAATAAAACTTTCCATTTTAGGAAATAGGGAAGAAAACTTGAATAATTCGTTTAAAAAGGGAAGAATATAGAGTATAAGAGGGAGTACATTTTTAATACAAAAAAATATACCTATTTGAAGTTTAAAATCAAAAATCAAAAAAATTTCAATTTTGAATGTTATCAATATTATAAATCGTATTATTGTATTATTACTTTATAATATTCCGTCTTATTTATATTAATTGACATATTTTTACTATTAGAATTTATAAAGTAGTCTGTGTATTTTTGTGCAAGGGACTAAACAAGTAAAATATTTTAAAATACAACAGAACATACACAACATAGGAAGATCTTCATTATACCATAGCCTAAACATTCAAACTAAAAATGGTAACAATCATCATCAAAATTTGATAAAATCTAACATTCAATCTTATCATAAAAAAACACAACACACCAACATTTGATATAAATTTAACAACAGTACCTAAACATGATAGAAATCATGAAATACTATTAATATGTTTAGATGTGATCATTTAAAATGGTCACGTATAAGCCGCTTGAAGGTTTTAAACAAAAATGATCGTCTGAAATGAGATCTATTGGACGTTTAATTTAGAATTGGCACTTATTCAATAATACATGCTTGATCATTACTCATTATGGCACCTCACCCCTAGGCCCTAGTCTACTCTAATCAGCCCACTTACACAAGTTATCCGTCCCATTTCCTCTCATTTTGGTATGATCCGACTGTTTTAAGTTTGTGACGGATACTATCCATTACAAGCCCAACTAATTGCAAATAAATAGAATTTTCTTACCTTATCAAAAAAAATAAAAATTGCAAACAATATACTGTGCAGAGTGACACCCGACATGAAGGCATTGAGCTATGCGTGGTCTTGTTTTATGCATGAAGATGCGTGTTGATAGAGTCATAAGATATATAATCTGTAGTTTACATATTGGTTTGTAAAAGCAATTGAAAGAAATTGAAGCATAATCAATTGGGATTTTTTGGCTTAACTTGTTGTCAGCAACTAGCATTGGCTGAGACGGCCCAAGCCCCACCCACCTAAATTGTTGGATTTGCGTTAACCGGTCTACATCTACGAAAGAATACAAATAATTTAGCCCAAATTCTTAACTAAATCATTACATGGGTAAAGTAGTTATGCATCATAGTTTATATTTACTTTATTTTATGAGAGGAAAATGATGAAGTAAATGTAAATTATTGACATATCACAATCAAACTAATGCACAATTCTATACCGCGTAATATTTAATAAGGTCGCATTTATGCGATCATCCTTTACCCTAACACGGGGCATATCACAAGCAAAAATCTTTGGGACTCATAGTTAACGACCTTAACGTTGTAGTAAAGTTGTCACATTAATTACCTAAAATCTGGAAATAATCGGAAAATTTAACAATGATCTTTCTTATAAACATCACAAGAAAATGACGGCTGAGGGAAACAAGGAACGTGAAACGAGCTTAATAAGTACAAAACTATAGTACAACTAGAAAAGAAACATGAAATATTGTTATGAAGCCACAACATTAGAGTAATCAGAGGCACCAACACCGTGACCCAAAATACACTTCAACATTACACACACAACAAACAAATTCTTTTCCACATGTACTAACACATAAAAAGTTGTAAAAGGCCCCACTTTTCTAATTGTATTTGTATGTATATCAAGTTACATTACAACATAATTTGTGTCTATATATATACTTGGTAACATTTTAATCATACCATATACTATATTGTTCCATAATATTTTTTTGGATTCATAATATGACTAGTAATAAAAATAATTACTCGTATTTCCATGGAAATGATCATGGATTGGATAGGTTAAGTTTATATTCGGTACGACGAGTGACGATAAAGAAGAGTTCTTTAGCTAGCAACATCTCGTTGCTTATCTTTTTGATCTTCACTATCGTCTTTTGTTGTTTACTTTATGCTGGTTGGATTAACTATGTAAGTTTATACACAACACCGTTATTTTGTTATGTATTTCCTAAACCAGAATCACTAGTTTATCTTTTTGTTTTCTTTGTAAGCAATATTTTAATCAATGATAAATAAATGATCAGAATATAGAGAAAAACTTTTTATTGACATTTTTGCTATATGTTTTACTAATGAAAACTTTTGTTTTCTTTGTTACGCTAGCCAACTTACTCCGGTTCTTCAACGAGAAAATTGAGTTGCCAAACCTTGTCTAAGCCATTACCGGCACCTCCACCACCACCACCGCAACCTACAACTATATCAACACTAACCTCAAAACCAAAACTAAACCAATATCCAGTACAATGCACCACTAATAGGGCAAACCAAATAACATGCCCTAACAACTACCCTATAAACCATACCCTACCCAATCCCAACCCTCCAACCACATGTCCGGAATACTTCCGTTGGATCCACGAAGACTTACGACCTTGGAAAGAGACGGGTGTAACGAGGCAAATGGTCGAGGGAGCTCGAAGGACGGCCCACTTTAGGCTAGTGATCCTAGATGGGAAGGTGTATGTAGAGAGGTATAGGAAGTCACTACAAACAAGAGATGAGTTCACTCTTTGGGGTATCCTACAATTGTTAAGATGGTATCCAGGGAGATTGCCTGATTTGGAGTTAATGTTTGATTGTGATGATAGACCTGTTATTCCAGCAAACAGGTTTAGAAGCCCTAATTCTAATCCACCTGCCTTATTTAGATATTGTTCTGATGATTGGGGCTTGGACATTGTTTTCCCTGATTGGTCTTTTTGGGGTTGGTAAGTCATTTGTTCAATTTTCATGTTTTACTATCTTTGACACTCTAATCTAGAGTTTTATAAAAACATGACCCGATCAGAAAAACCTTCAAGTCAGCACAATATTATTCGTAAGGAACCTACGGATAGTGAATCCAAATTAATCTTTATATGGCTGAGATGATAATTTATGTTAAATCAATTTGCCCCATCTTAATATATGTATGAATATACTCCATTGAATTTGAGGCAGCATCAAGGACGTGACTCGGTAATGATCTACCCAATTGACAATTTGACATAATGAAATAATGTTATTTAGGGCCTCTTTGACCAACGGTAGAAGCATATTCATAATAGTGGATAACGTTAACTGAATACGGTTACCTGATTTTGTAGTACGTTTAACTATCAATTTAATTTAGTAGAAATAAGAAATGGTGTTTGGTAATTAGAGATGCCAAGGGAATTAGAATGGTTTAATGCATAGGTATAAACTAGTATTGGAGCTCGGCCTCGCCCGGGCTACTTCTATTTACCATTAAAATTTATTTTCTATTAAATAAAATTACTTTAAAGTTGCATAACTCGTAAGTTTATCATTAATATATTTTTTTATGACATTTCTTAAAAATTACGATGAAATAAATTATGAGACAAATTTATTACTCTCGCTTTTAATATTTTACTGTTATTAAAGTAATAGTATTAATAACATTTCACTATTCCCCTGTAATTATTGTTACTTTCACTACTCTCGCTGTAATTATTGTTACTTTCACTACTGCCGCATTAATATTGATAATTTCACTACTCCAGTTGTTGCTTCTACTACATTTACTAGCTCCGTTGCTAACATTGTTACTTTAACTATTCAAATGAGTGATTTGATTACTATCATAACTATATCCAATGTTACTACAATTCTTTTCTCTACTAACGGAATTACTTTTACTACTTATGCATGCAATTTTAAGAGGCTTATATATTTATATAAAAATATTACATATAAGCCTTAAATCAAATCAAAAGAATTATGTAATATTATATATTTTGAAATCTAACTTGATTTATTTATCTTTTAATAGTTTCCAAAATATAACCTACTTATATTATATTTGTGTATTTTAAATAATTAACATCTCTATATATCTAATTTTAATAAAATTGGATTAATATTTTTAGATTAATATATGATTCTACGATGATATTAATTAATACCATACGTGAGCAGATCTATTTTAAGGAAAATCACCATATTTTGGTGTTCTCTAAATTTATACTTTAACCAAAACTATATAATATTTGCATTAAAATCCTTTGATCGGGTCCATCACACGGTGCTATTGATTTAAAAATATATACTGTAGTATAATTAATTTATAATAGATTTATTTAATTACATTAAAATTCCTTGGTTTGTGGAATTAATATTTAGTAAGTATTGATTGATTGAATAAGCTAAACAATATACTATATTCAAAAGTATGAAAATATGATGGCTCTGTTTGGCAAACGGCAGAAGCAAATTTATAAAAGCGGATAACATTAGCAGAATATGGCTAGCAGATTTTAATAGCAGGTTTGACTATTAAATTAAATTAGCAGATTAAGAAAGAATGTTTGGTAATTAGCAGATTATAGGATAATTAGAATGTTTCATGTATAAATTGAATACGCTAATACAATATGCTGCTATTAGC